>JALMGJ010000059.1:1742500-2005000 GCA_023362775.1 Charina bottae | reverse complement strand
ATACATGGAGGTCTCCCCTCATTTTAACCACAGAATAATAATCCCACAAGAGTGTTACTCTAGTCCAAAGTCATCCAGCAAGCTCTGGGATCAACTGGGGATTTGAACCTTGGTCCTAGTCCCTAACCCAAAATCCAGCACCTGAGACAGTAGACAGGCAGTCCTTGCTTACCAACCATTCGTTCAGCGACCGTTCAAAGTTACAACAGTGCTGAAAAAGGAGACTTACAACTGGTCCTCAAAGCTGTGGACGTTGCAGTGTCCCTGCGGTCATGTGATTTTGATTTGGGCACTTGGCAACTGGCACACATTTACGACAGTTGCAACGTCCCACAGTCAAATGATCACATTTGCGACCTTCACAGCCAGCTTCTGACAGGCAAAGTCAATGGGGAAGCCAGCAGGAAGTCGCAAGTTGTGGTTGCGTGACATCGTGCTTAACCACCACAACCGGAACTGCCGTTGTAAGTCAGCATGGTCACGTATTTTGCTTTACAACTGTGTCGTTTAGCAATGGAGTTGCCAGTCCCAACCGCAGTCAGTGAGTGAGGACTACCTGTATTACACTGCCACTGGTTGGAAAAATGTCTAATATTGCTCATGTTACCTATTGTACAGAAGGCACAATCAGCAAACATGCTGACAAGGAGAGAATTCTTGCAGTGGTGTGTGAAACACAAGGTAGAGTTTTCATCCCTCAATTGTGCACCTTGTTGCAACCAGTTCATTTTGTGCCATATAGATTTTGTTGCTCGGCCGTACAGACATTTTTCCTCAATGCATAAACTAGTGGAAGGACCAGCTGGACTATATCTACTGATCCTACTCCCAGCACTGACACCTGATATCCATGCCTTTAGGGAAAGCTCTGTGTGTGTGTGCATGGGCCCTGCATGCACTCAAGAGTTCCAAGTGCTCAAGGTGTCCAGTTACCTAGGTACCCTGTCCAGACTTTCTACCAATCACTGTCAAATGGGATAAAACTTCTATACATTATCAGTATCAGAGCTGATTAATGAAGAAGTATATAGGTAATTTAAGTGGTGGTGGGGTTTTCTGCCGTTCAATCGTGTCCGATTTTGGTGACTGCCTGGACTAGTCCCTGAAGTTTTCTTGGCAAGATTTTTCAGAAGTGGTTTGCCATTGCCTCCTTCCTAGGGCTGAGAGAAAGGGACTGGCCCAAGGTCACCCATCCGGCTTGGTGCCCAAGGCGGGACTAGAACTCACGGTCTCCTGGTTTCTAGCCTGATGCCTTAACCACTAGACCAAACTGGCTGTAAGTGTTAGGTCTCTTCAAATTCAGATCTGTTCCAATCTTATATCAAACACGGCAAAACAGGAGGAGGTTACCAGACAGAGAAGAAAGACAGCAAGGGCAAAGTGAGGCTTCCCCCTTTTATAGTTGAACTTATTCCTCCCATCCTAGGAATAGTTGCAGGTTTAAACCCACACAACTGGCTCCATCACACACCTCGGGGTTTACCCTTTTCTCATTGAGTTCAACAGAAAGCAAGAATGCTCAGCTTTGGCCCAATTTTGTAGAAAAGTAATAATTCCAAAAGCAGACAGAGATTTTTTTAAAAAAACAGGAAAAACTACAATGAAAAAAGAAGATATATTTTTCCTGATTGCATCATGCAAGCAGTAAGACTGGACAGAAATGCTATTCATCTTGCAGGTACAATGTGTAAGAAGCTTTCCAGCATGGTTAGAACTTCCTGCCATTGTGTTCAACCACATGTGAACTCAGGAAATCCAAAAGACGCAGCTTCTGACTAAGATATAACAAAAAAGTTTATACGAATGTACCTTCTCGCTGTAGCTTTGGATATACAAAAGATACTAAGCACAGCAACTTATAAAGTCCAAACTGTATGTTTAGCTTTTCCATTAAGATTTTGTTGCTCAGTGAGTGAGAGTGCTAACACTTTATCCTAGGGGTTGCTTTCAATTGCAATAATATCATGGCTGCGAAGAGTGAGAAGCAAGCAAGCTGAAGTGGGAAATACACGTATATTGCACCAAAATAGCTCACTCAAACCATTAATTATTAGGGTTGTCTACAGCATTTGAAGGACGTGCTTTGCAAATCATGCTTAGGTGGAGCAAAGGATGTCTCCTCAGAGTGTGAAAACAGCGGGGTCCTTTGGAAGGCTCACAGGGTTGCTTCCAAGACTATTTCTGGTTGTCTAGGCATCTGCGTGCATGCACAGACAATGCTTCCACGGGGACCACCAGGGAAACACAGCAGCTATATGTATGCATACATCCATGCATCATCACTTCTTGAAGTGTCAACATAGCTGCATCATCTGGAAGGCTTATATTTTTACATTTCAATGAGAGATGATTGATTTGCCCCTGTGTGCTTTGCAAAGCATTGCTAGCCCATAGAGATACTATCCATTATATAGAGATTCACCAGGTTCAATGCCTGTTTTGGGCTAAAACTACACTATAAATGAAGATGCGAAGATGGAAAAGGGATCGATCTAGCTTTCTTTTGTGGTACAAGAAGTCCTGTGAGGGACAAGCAAGTTATGCAGCAGCCAGACAGGAGTCTCCTGCCCACTAATGCTGAAATCAGTGATCAGCCCCAGGTCTGTCCACTAGGTCTGGAAAATGTTCTCCTGGCTCTGACACTGGATTCTTTCAGCAGCTTCTTAAACCCAACCCGATCTACAAACTGGGGAAGTTAAGTATTCAGATGGATGATTCTATGTAACTGGCATAGTACTGAACGTTACCAAACCAGGTGTTGTACTGCTCCTAGAAGTTGTAGTAACTGCTAGATCTCACATCTGTTACAGAAAAGTCACTGCTGCCAAAGCTACAGTGAAGTTCTCTATGGAGGTTCTCATTGGGTTCGCACACTGTGCGAAGCCATAGTTTGCTTAATCGTGATTTGGTGAACCAACCAAAATTGCTTGACCTTACAACATCCCAAGCCAAAACAAAGCATATCATATTATCTTTTAGCATGATGTGCGAACCCGCTCCTTGCCTGCTGATCTGGAAATCAAACTTAACTATGGATAGTTAAGGTTGTTGGATTTTTCTTAAGTTCAGCAGCAGAGGCTGATAAAAAATACTATAAGCACTGAAATTAGTTATTTTTAAAAAATGTATTTATTGGCATCTGGTCAGACTTGGCCATCTTCCTGGCTATGGTAAAGCAATCTCCATGAGGCTGACATTGACAAAATCTTGTACAACAGACACTGTTGCTCTCAATTGGATCAGAGCAAAAGGACTGTGTGGCCCCTTTACTCTTTGAGCTGCCCGATATTTCGGTCTGCCATCCAAAGGGGCTGGATAAGGTGGTTAAAGCCCTAGGCCCTCCCCTTTGCTCTGAGCGTCTCTTCCCCAAGCAGCCGTGTCTGTTATTTCATATACTTGCTGCATTACTCTTGGACTTGCCATGATCCTTCTGTGGCCACAGCACTCCAGAGGCCACAATAGCCTTTCCAACCTGGTCCTTCCAGACCTATTGGAATATGACCCCCAGTCCACTGGTGTCCAAAAGCTGGCTGTAATGATGGAGAGTCGCCTCTGATACATCTAAAGAACCATGGGCTGAACAAGGTCCGATTCCTTTTTGCTTCAGTTCCCTTGGCTGTTGCTTATATACCAAGTATTTGTTTAGTTTTTAATTTTTCCCTTTTTAAAGTATGTTTTAATGCCTGTTTATACTTTTTGTATTCTGCAAGCTGCTTTCAACTGCTCATGTTTTGTGGACAGGAAAACCCGAGTGCAAAATTCTTAAACCGTCATACTTTATATATGGGCCAGTAGGAAGACGGGGCAAATTATTTTGCCAATGCTGTGGGTGAACAGGGACCACGTCCGCCGGGCGGTCGTAAGGAAAGCCACATGTTGCAGCAGGAGGGAAAGGGAAAATCCTGCCCATTTTATCAGTGACACAATTTCAAATGGCTCTTGTTAAAATGCTTAAACCTTTTCATTTTTTACTGAATGACCTCATCTGAAACAAGGATGTCTGTAAAGTTCAGTCATGGTTTCTGGACTGATTTCAGCTGATCAGAGGATCTCGCTTTCTTCATGGCATGTTGGCCATTACTCTCTCTAGTTGCACTAGAGCTGCCAAGCTGTTTGAAGGACCACTCCCCCCCCAAGGAAGCCTAGGTAGCTCCCTATTTTTCATCCTTCTGGCAAATGGGAAGATGTTTTCTTCATCAAGAGTTTTGATTATTTTACTATTTGGCATTTTTTAATGGTACAATCATTTTAATGCTGCTCGAGCATTAAATTTAATGCTGCTTCCTCCCTCATCTCTGTTTCTATCATTGTATTGGTCTTATCTTAATGTTATTATACACTGTTTCCATTTGTCACAAGCCATCTCGCAAACCTTTATAAAGAACAGCAAGGATATTGATTTCTAAACCATCAATGACTCAAACAAAGCTCCTAAAAGCAATGAGCAAAAGCCTATTTGTGATAGTAAAAAGAAAACCTGGAAATGTTTTACTTACTTGTGCATTTTCATCATCGCTTGGGATGCTATCTGTTGTTTCACTTTCTGTTGGACATAGTAGGGATAAAAATATGAGTTCTGCATATTTATGAATAGCCAGTATGAACAGAAATTTACTATATAGTTATTTTGTTTTAACCATTATCAGCTGCATCTTCTCATATCCAGAAATGATTCTAAATCAGTTTAGTGAGATTTATGTAAAACTCGTTTGATCATATTAAAACCACCAGAAAAACACCCCAGAGGGCAAGAGTATTCTAAAATGAATAGTCATGTTTTTTTTTTAAAAAAGATGTAGAATTGTTTGTATCTGAGGGGCCAAAGGAGAAAATTACTACTATTTGTAAGCTTCCTTCAGGATCAACAGGTTGTTCTTAACTATCCCTGTAGCTGCAGCCATGATTGTACGCAGAAACTTTGTACATTCCTTTGGCTTACCTCCAAGTAATGTTATTGGTACCATGCCCAGGAAACAATAAAACTTATTTTACTCAATAATGTTTATTAGACTTCCAGACTTAAGGCCTTCTTTTTCAACTGAAGGTACACTGATCTCTGGTAAACTGTGTTCTCCCAGAACATTATTGTTCTTTGACTGTACTATGGTATAACTAACACATAACAGGGTTTTACGCATAATAGCAAACGGGCTAAATCACTGGTAAAGCAGCTGCATTACATACAGTAGGTCCCAGATTCAATCTCAGATTTCACATAGGGAAATGTGAAAAAGACCCTGATCTGAATCCCTGGAGTCCATATTAACAACATTGACTTCCATTTTTTAAAGACAGATTTATTTATTTATTTGTGCGTGTGTGTGTGTGTGTATTATTAGAATGGTTTCCCCAAAGCAACTAACCTAAGCAGAAAAGGAAACATCTGTTAAAAATTCTAGTATTACAAAGCTACTGACCTGCATAGGAGGAGACGGGGGAGATTTGTAGTGGATATAGTTGACTCATACAGCTGGGCTGGTCATCACATTCTGTTGTCACCTCTACTACTTGGCAAACATCTGGAGGATTGGGAACTATCATATGATCCCCAGAACCAACTTCAAAGTGTGACTCTCCTACAACTGGATATGACAGCAAGTTATAATAATGATGATTGCATACAGTCATATGAACTAAGTACCGTATTTTCATACCATAAAATGGGCAAAGTTCAGAGAACCTAGTTTACAGAATCCCATGATGCAAAGGCATGTTGTGGGCAAAGGCATATGGCCAGTGAATATAAGCAATTTGGTTTACTGGGCCACAGGTTCCTGACTGATTCTTCCCCCTGTCGCCACTCAGGGACAATTCAGCTTGCTGTGAATATTTTATTACAAAGGCACCTTAACAAGTTCACATGTATGGGAAGGCATCTCATAGGTTTGGTAGGGAATGCAGCTCCTATGTGCATGGAGTGGTACCTTTGTACCACCACAGGCAACACAGGTGCAAAAGACAGGGAGGGAGGGAGGGAGGGAGGGAGGGAGGGAAGGAGGAAGGGTGACCACTGGCAAAACCATGGTTTTCAGAGGCCAGCATGACATCCACCCTGAACTATTCAAAAAATCTAATCTGAGAAATTAATCAGTGTATTAAAATTGTGTTTTGCAAATGAGTACAAGTATTATTTTTTTCCTTCAAGTTAAAGATGGATAGATGGACGGATAAGGGTATCTATTCTAGCTAAGGAATAACCCCGTTTTGAAGCACCCCAGCACTGACATCTCCAACTTACCTAAAGACTTGCTCATTCCAACAGGATGAAGTAAGAGAGAACAGGATTTGCATCTTTCCCTGACCACCCACAGCCCATTTTCTCTATGCCAGCTCCAGGGCAGATGTATGTGTCAATGTTGGAGGAGCGTTGGGATTTTATGGATCCACAGCCATAGTTACAGTACTTCCTGGCCCATTCTTCTAATGCCTCATTTGGGAATTCTCAGATTAGAAAAGATGGGTTTTGGAAGCTCCAGGAGAGGGAAGGAGAGTTTCCAAAGTGAGAATTCTCCCACTCAGGTCAGAGTTCTCCCTTCAGCCTTGGTGAGAAAATTCTGAACATCCTGTCCTGGGTTGCCCATCCAGAGCCTGTTGATCTGCAGCCTTCTTTGTGCTCAGAATAGATGTAGTGGAACTTAGCGGCAGTCATGACTAACTAGCTCTGCTGATTTTAATGGGCCTGACTAAATCTGGGGCCAACCAATGGCTACATAAACAGTTAAATTTCTTCTTTCACTTCTACCATTTCCCAGGAGTTTTCTTCAAGATTCCTAACTAAACCAGGACCTAATTATCCTGTTGCTGTGATACATCTGATATATTACTGTTCAGTATGAAACTGAACTTTAAAAGCCCAAATTCTTGCTCTAGAAGTTTGCCACACAAGGAAAAGAATGTACCTGTCTACTGGAGCTGCTTACCTACAATGTTTATTGTACTGTCGACTTCAGTTTTTATTGTGGAAGATAAGCAGTAATTAGAAAATTCTGGACTTGTTCCATTACTCAGTTGATAAGAGCACTCCTCTGGTTCTTGCTAGAAAGAAAACAATGGAAGGATGATACGCTGGTAGGCAATCAGAAATACATGTCACCTCTTGATTAATCATCAGCTAAATCTATCCCCCACCATTCCTTCAGCACTCTGCAGGACAGCCTGGCCAAGCTGAAGCAGACTAGTGTCTCACGCTGTCCAATCTCAGAACTGAAACACCAGCCTTGCCCATCCTTATTCATAAAAATGGTCTGCATTCAGAAAAGCAATGGGCAGAGTTGATTTAGAGGCCTTCTAATATGCTTGGCACTGAGAAATTAACCTAGGCATCACGGCCTCCGACAACTCTTCTTATTAAATATTTATCACAGCCTTCCAAATACATTCAAGTGGTGCCAACGAAGAATGGACAATCCTAGCAAATTTCTACTTCCTGCAAAATCAAACCTGTCAAACTTACTTAAGCTTTCTCGGGCATCAACCTCAGTGCAAAAACACCTGGGTCTTGCGCCCACAAAATGTGATTTGGTAGTAGTACATGTACTTTGCTCACAAAACTCCACCAATCCCAGGGAGTGAGAAATGCAACATGGACAAGGAAATCCCTTTTCATAATCCATTTCTGCTTGTATTTTTGGCAGTCCAGGTCAAGCAAGAATTCTTGTGTTTGGTTTCATGGCATTGGTTTAGTTCTTCTGTTCCATATTCAGAAGGTGAAGGAAAGGAACTAAATCCTTCCTTCATTTGTGATCCTCATCCAGAGGTTCCTCCAATTTCTAGTTGGTGGTACAGAAGGCTGTGTGTATAAACTATGACTCCATGAGAGTACAGAAAAAGTGCAAAAGTCCCCTGGTCCCGGAGTTAGACTTCCTAATCGTATTTTCAGAAATAATTACTCTATTAACGAAAGGTATAATTTTTAATAACAGAAACAACCACTATATTGAATAACTTGCCCTTCTGGTACTTATGCCCCAGTCAGAGTACCTAACAAGTCAGTACAACTATCAACCACAATGAAAGTCCACCCAGCAGCGAAAGTGCAATATAATAAAAACAGAGATAAATGCAGCAGGAAAACAGAAGCTGTGATTAATTTGGGTCTTTCCCATAAAACAAACGTCTGCTGCCTGAAGAGGAAGCTTCTTGCCTCCTCATATGGCAAAATTCTGTATGACAGTTTCTGTTCCTGAAGCCTGCAAACATATCCCTGCAACTGTGTAGGTAATGCCTACTGACGTTTCAATGCGCAGTCAAATAACTGCGTAGGCAATTACTGGTGGTATATGTGCTGACAAAAGGAAGGAAAAGATCTGTGCCCTGTGTAATTCCTTGGGCAGAATACATTACGAGAATTAACCTTTCGAAGGCAAAGGCAATTATGTAACACATGAGAAATTACTGATAACAAGCAGCTGGCAATTACCACTTAGTGACCTCCTAGAGGGATTTCAGTACTACAGGTACTTTCCTTCATGCCATAAAATCTCCTGGGACAGCAGAACAGATGGACAGGTAAATGCAAGACTGCCACCTATCACAGACCTATTTGCCATGAGTTCAGTAACTAGAAATCTGGGTAACCAAGAAAAATGCCAAAATCTTCCATGAGCCAGCAGAATGCTATCAATCTTATCCAACTGTTAGAAACATATTTTGATAGGGTGCAACTTCATGAATAGCTATTTGCTCTTGCCTACATATATTACTAGCACCATGAAATAGATCCCCCATCATTACAGCCTTACAATCAAAAAATACAATCAGAATCAAACTATGCCTAATGATGCTACACTTTGGTTTTCATTTCACTAATCTTGGATGTGAGGAAGGGAGAACCCTTATTGGAAATGCAGTATTGGAAGAAAGAGATTATATTTGTTCCAGTCACATGGGGGAGGGAAGATATGAGCCCCCTCTCCCACAGACCACGCTCCTGAAAAGGATCAATCCTCACCTCTAATTACTTAAAATAAAAACCCATTACATTACGCATATTCTGCAAACTGGGCCATGTATTATGTTTGAAGGATGTTTGTTGAAGAAAACTGCTGCTGTAACAGCTTTACGTCCTTCTGTTAAAAAGTGTTAATCAACTGAAATAATTTCTCAGAAAGTTTTGGAAGTTTCTGTATCATTAATCCAGAAATGACATCTTCTTTAGCTATGAAATGATAACAACAACAACAAATACCTTAATTTGTTTCATTTTATCTTCCTTGTCAGACTTGGGTTTCTTTCCTGTAGAAATGTAAGAAAAGGTGTTTACAGTCATTTCCTGATAAAAACTAGTTAACTTTGCTTAAGCCCACTATGCTACCAAGCATTGGCAAATAAAAGAAATTCACCTGAATTTAATATAAAAATCAGGTCAGTAGTACCTGAGAATCCTGTTTAAATTGTACTGAAAATAAGGGAAGATATATAAGCAGAACTGGTAAATGCTTTTTTCTCCAAGATCCCCCATAAGGAATGAGATTCCTCTCTAAATTAGGAATACAATGGGTGCTATTATTCTTTTTCTTCTCAGTTTCCGGAGACTCTCTTCCAAAATACTAAGATACTATACTTTTCTAACCTCCAGGTGCCAAAGCAAGAAAAAAACGTAAGTTAAATATTCTTGCAAGATCTTGTGAGACTTTGGCATCCTCATATAAAATTTCCATTTTTAATTATTCACGTCAGGGAGGTGAACAGAGTACCTTCAGGCATATCATGGTTCTGATCCTTCTGCTTTTCTTTGACACTAAGTCATATCACTGACACACCAGAAGTGGATGAACCGCCACGCTCCTTATCATCACTGTACAATATTTTCTATTCTGACTAGCAGCCGAAGACTTTTCCCCATTTCCTGAAAAAGGATAATTTTTTTCAAGCGGCGGTGCCAGGAATTAACTCAGGACCATCATATGCTGGGCCGTGAGCAAACCTCCTTTTCTTCTTTGGTTATTGGTTGTAAGAACGGGAAAAAAATGGAGTTTGATGGTGTCACATGGAGTGCTGGATAGAAACGATGATGGGGCAAGGACCATTTGCACTCCTCTGGACAGCTGTAGGGAAGGGCTTCCTGTTTCTGCATGGAAATGAGGATTTTAAACAATTATTTTTATTTTTCTTCTTCTCGGGTGATTGCATTCACCTAGTAGATGTGCCTGTGTCAAAAGAAAGAGTGCCTGCCCGTTTATCCACATGCGCCTACTCTGTCTTTTCCCAGCCTTCATCATCCTGGTTTCCTAAATGTGTTGGGGTTGTAAGTTTTATTTGTTCTGATCAGTGGAATTCTGTGAACTGGAGTCTCAATATATCAGGAAGGCTGCTTAAAAAGCTGCTAGTCTCTGATGTCCACCCAGTCACTAACCCTCACAATCCTTTCATTTACCTTTCTTGGAAGGCCTCTCGGATAACGGCAGCATTCGATACACTCGAAAAGCATTGTTCCCTTTCTTGATGCTTTTGTCTTTAACTTCTTCTATGTCTGGCAAGGAGTTCATCGCACATCGAAAATTGGCCTTCCATGTCTTTGGATCTGCTTTATCGACTCCTGGCTGGTATTTTCCTAAGCAAAAAGGGAAGAAAAGGTTCTTGGTAACCGGACTTTATCTTGAAGTGAAGGAGACTGCTGTTGCAATGCCAGGTCAGTATCAATGATTAATTTGACAGGGAGGAAGGAAACACAGTGCAAACAAAGGCCACAGAAAGACAGGAACTGCGAAGAAGTGATACAGGATTTTTCTTGGTTACTTTTATTTTATTTAAAATACTTGTGTAAGTGCCTCCTATTAAAAAGTCTCCAAGCAGTTTACAATAAAATGTTGAGAGAAATTTTCTGATATTGTCAGGGAGACTCTAGAGAGCAGAGAAGAAGGCTGGACAATAGATAAGAAGCGAGCACGTAGCTCAGAGAGCCTAGCCTATTTTCCCAAACGTCAGAGGAAAGCTCCACCCTAGGGTGAACGGATATTCTGGGGAATCTTCAGGCACTGTTAGTTTAGCAGGATTTTGCTTGTAGGTATGCAATAAACACTAGAGACTAGATTCCTGGCCTCGGCGTGTTATTTCTGCATCTACACACAACAGATATATGCCCATATCACTACTGGCTTAATCTACCAAAACTATTCCTACAGAAATCCAACTGAACAAAAACTTTGAAGAAATGTAAGGGTTGACTGGGCTCATTTGCCAAGAAGGGCTCATCACCGGCTGAAGATGTCCCGGGTCAAGCCTAAGTTGTTCCGTAACCTATGTGGATGTGGTATCCCCAACTGAAAATCAGTCCCAAGGCAGACTCCCTGGAATCCACTGAACCAGCTCCACCTCTTTACAGATATGCCCCCGAGTTCAACGTCTGGAGAATCTGAGTGTCTTCTGCACCTGCTCAAAGGCCAAAGATAGCAAAATGCTTTTTGCAGGCCACAAGTGTATCCCCATATTCTTCATACAAGTGGGGTAGTGCTTAAGAAGTGGGGCCGGAGGATCAAATCACCTCCAGCATATGGGGAGGGAGGATTTGTTTTCATTTGTTTTTCACAGCTCAAGTATTTGCTATAGAACAATCAGAACAGAGGAAAACAGAAATAATTCCCAGGCAAATGCTTCTTAAAGACCTTACAGCTACACAGAGTTCTAGGTAATCAACCCAGTAAGGTGCTCAATGAGAGTCCGTATTTACCCACATGTGACCCCAGAAATCAATCTTCAGCAGCAAAGCACATGGACACATCTGATATTTACATGACTTTGCCATACTTACAGGACTCCCTATCCATTGGAAACAGAGAGGGCACTTTAGATTACTTTATCACGTATAGGGCCCTAAGGAGGTTGATCACATGGAAAAGCGAAACAGAAAGTAGTATCATTGAGAGAACAGAGAAATTCCACGAGAAACCTCCCCAGTAAAAATATGTTTCCCATACCAGTGTGAATGGCCCAATTCCGAAATAAAGGAGCATCTTTCTCGACATCCCACCCATGACGTGCGGCATGCATCCAAGGAATCTGAAAAATCTTCTTTTCCTGGGGGAAAAAAACAAACAAGTAGGACACACCAACAAAAATTAGCCCACAAACTTAAATCTTAGATCCTTATAGCAAAGCTAGACCACCAGGCACCCAGGAGCACCAAAATGTTTGAGGACACATCTGTGGATGCTGCCAGGTTCCTTTAACTTTCTGAATGCGGTGAGTTAGGTGGCATATAAATTAATTAATTAATTAATTAAACAAATAAATAAAATTGTTTTTAAAAGATTCTTTTACTTCTTTTAAAATGGGAATCTGTCAGTCTACCTGTAGCATTTTCTCTATTTGTAATATTGCTTCTTCAGTCCACATACCACAATCAGCATTCTTAGAAAATAAACACAGTGATGGCTGCATTCCACTTTTTTTTAAACTGTGCTTAGAAAAAGAAAGACACAGAGAAGCTGAGATGATAAGGATATTCCGGGAGGGCCAGCAAGAGAAGATGATAGAACCTTTTAATCAGTGTTTCTCAACCTCAGCAACTTTAAGATGTGTGGACTTCAACTTCCAGAATTCCCCAGCCAGCCATGCCTAAAGTTGCCAAGTTTGAGAAACACTGATTTAAATGCTTAAAAATGATGCTGCTGATACGGCAGCCCTTTATAGTTTGAAATTGTGGTACTCTCCCAAAACAATACACAATTAGCATATGCTGCAGTGAGTATTAAGACTGAGGTGCTTTGCATTATTATACTTTGAAACATTTTTAGATTTCATTGGTTTCTGATTTGTTAAGCTTTTTAAATACTGCTTTGAATGTACCTAGGAGAAAATAAACGTACAGGTCTTAGTAACTGGGAACTCTGACATCTGCTTGAGGGAGGAGATTAACAAATCTCACTGGTCAATTTAATCTATCCCAGAATTCATGCACATACACACCAACACTATGGGAAGCGTCACACAGAAAGCCAAATTAAAACCCCTCCTCCTTTTTACAGAGGTCACATAATTGGATAATTCCTTGTTTGTTTAAAAAAAAAGCCAAAGTTTCTAGTTACATCTGAATCAGGTAGCTGGCTTATCTCTGCTGTATGAATCAGAATTATAAACAATGGTTTGACCAAGGAGAGCATAGTGTTTGTTATTAGGGCTAAGCAAAGCATCTGAAAGGAGTGCTTTGCAGTGTGTTGGCATGAGCAAAGCCTCTTTCCCTGAAGAATTAAAGCAGCCACATCTTTTGGAAGACTCAGGTCTGAGCATGACTGTGCTCCGTCCCAGCAGAAATCTTGTCTGTGCATGGACACACACACACACACACACACACGTAACCTTCTAGGCAGCAAACAGCAAAACAAGCCTTCCAAAGGATGTGGCTATTTTAACCCTTAGAGGAGGGCTGCCTTGCTTGCACTAACACACTATGCAAAACACTTCTTTTGAATGCTCTGCAGCCCTCCTTTAGAAAAGAGGGACTGTTTATTTCTCACTGCTTAAAAATGTAGGGTCACCTTACCTCATTTAGCCATTTCAGCCCTGGGATTTTGTTCGAATTTATTTGTTCCTCTAGCCATGGCCGCATTCGCATTCTTTCCACAGGCATTGTTTCCTCTGCAAGAAGAGGAAGTACTGATTATTTTGAAAGCCATATATATATTTCCTTTTTACTATATACTCAAGCCAATGAATACTGAATGTTTTAAAAAAGGTATGTAGAATTGTTACAGCAATATTTAAGATTTGACAGGTTTGGTAGCAAAAATCCTGCTAGAAGCCCATCACAGGGGTTAACTATGCAAGTTTTCAGTTTGGGTTGATTTTTGATCTACAGTAAAACAATCTCCAGGACTTCATAAAAGCAGTTTTAATTTTGGTTTATCTTTCCTGATTGGTTTACTTGTTAGCCCTTATGAACATTTACCTTATACTCAATCAATGAAAAGTCTACAGCTCTTGACTATTTTCAACAGACCTTCAGCTTAAGAATATCCCCATAAATTAAGCCCCCTTTGAATCTTGCTGATCTCAAGGAAATGGCTAAGTGTGCCCTCAACTTTTTTCATAAGACATCAGTGAGATTTTTGGCTTTGAAGTTTATGCACACTTAATTGCGCAAATATGTTAAAGCTAAGACTGGTAAGGTTTCGAAGTAGGTATATAATGTAAGCTTATGCACTGGTAACTGGGAGTTATCCAAGGAACTCAGTGGGAGTACTCACTGGTGAATTAACATGGAATGGATCAGATTGTTGGGTACTTTATACTTTGGTTAGAATACACCAATCAATTTTTATTTACTTTATTGAGATTAGAATCTTATATTAGGTACCATAAACCATAACAGTGTCCAAAGAGCAAACAGTATCATACATTATGAACCTGCAACATAATACATCAGTAAAATGATGCCACAGTAACTTTAGACAGCATATATTACACGTTTATATGAATCAGGAATGTCATAGCCTCTAAATGGATGTGGCAATGCTTCAGGAAAATGAACTGATATGCTGGGCTGGGCTGAATATAGAACTGACTTCACACCAGATCAACAAATACAGTTAAAATGTAGGTAGGTAGGATTTCAAGAATTAGAGCACAACCTCCAGTGTTTTTTTCTTGTTTTGTCAAAAAGACACCAAAAACAAACTAATTAGTAGAGCATTGTTCTAGAACAAAAAACAAGAACCATGTTCTCTGCTGGCTTACCATGCTATACCTTATGTCTATGAAGGTTCTCAGTCATCCAGGTGGAATTGTCTGTAGCTTGAATCATGTCAACTGGATTTCTATTTTCTCAGTGGAAATGTTTCGCTCCTTATCCAAGGAGCTTCTTCAGTCTGAGCAAAGTTGGTAAGGGAATCCTAAATATGTTTCTAGGTAGCTGTGTGACCTTACACCTGGGGTCATGGTTATATTGAGATGTATTTTAAGTCCTTTTATTATCTAAAGGAGGATCGTTAAGATCACCATGCTGCTGTTGAGCTTGTGAAATGGTCTTAATCTTCCTAGGCACAGAAGACAGAGCCGGGAGAAAGATGGGAGAAAGATTGTGCCTGAGGCCCCCACCTCTATTCAAGGAAGGATTTTCCAAGTTGGCATAAATGGATTCCTTGACCCCTCTCTCAAACCACCTATCTTCTCTGTCTAAAATGTGAACATTAATGTCCTCAAATGAGTGTCCTTTTTCCTTTAAATGAAGATAAACTGCTGACTCTGGTCGTGTGGTGTTACTTCTCCTGTGTTGGGCCATCCCACTGTACAAAAGTTGTTTGGTTTCTCCAATGTAGAGTTCAGAGCACTCCTCACTGCACTGGATTGCATAAACTACATTGCTTTTCTTGTGTTTTGGAGTTTGATCTTTGGGGTGTACAAGCCTCTGTCTCAGTGTCTTGGCGGGTTTGAAATATACATTGCTTTTCTTGTGTTTTGGAGTTTGATCTTTGGGGTGTACAAGCCTCTGTCTCAGTGTGTTGGCGGGTTTGAAATATACAGGTATGTGGTGTTTGCCAAATATCCGTTTTATCTTTTCAGACACACCAGCCATGTCGGGAATGACCAGGTTCTTTCGTTTACTCTGAGTCTCAGCCCTATCTGTCGCTGTTTTAGGTCTGGTAGATTTAGATTTGGTGAAGGCCCAATTTGGATATCCACAGGCCTTCAGAGCTGTTCTCAGGTGCTGATTTTCATTCTTTTTGGAATCCATGGAGGTGGGGATGGTTTCTGCTCTGTGTGACAATGTCCTGATGACTCCTAGTTTGTGCTGCAGTGGATGGTGGGAGTCAAACATCAGATATTGATCTGTGTGTGTGGGTTTCCTGTAGATCCCTATTTCTAGCTTGCCACCGGTCCCAATGAGGACTTCACAGTCTAGGAATGCCAGTCTGTTGTCCTTGGGGTCTTCTCTGGTGAAGCTAATGTTGGCATCTATAGTGTTGGAGAAACCAAACAACTTTTGTACAGGAGGATGGCCCAACACAGGAGAAGTAACACCACAGGACCAGAGTCAGCAGTTTATCTTCATTTAAAGGAAAAAGGACACTCATTTGAGGACATTAATGTTCACATTTTAGACAGAGAAGATAGGTGGTTTGAGAGAGGGGTCAAGGAATCCATTTATGCCAACTTGGAAAATCCTTCCTTGAATAGAGGTGGTGGCCTCAGGCACAATCTTTCTCCCATCTTTCTCTCGGCTCTGTCTTCTGTGCCTAGGAAGATTAAGACCATTTCACAAGCTCAACAGCAGCATGGTGATCTTAACGATCCTCCTTTAGATAATAAAAGGACTTAAAATACATCTCAATATAACCATGACCCCAGGTGTAAGGTCACACAGCTACCTAGAAACATATTTAGGATTCCCTTACCAACTTTGTTCAGACTGAAGAAGCTCCTTGGATAAGGAGCGAAACGTTTCCACTGAGAAAATAGAAATCCAGTTGACATGATTCAAGCTACAGACATGCTATACCTTATTTCCACCAAGTCAAATAGCTGGAGAGCTTCAAAGCAGCTACTGTTCCTAGATGGCTCACATAAGAATGTTTAAGGCAGGGGTTAGAAAACTGCAACTCTCCAGAGGCTGTCACATTACACTTCCTATCAACCCCAGCCAGCATACTCAATGCCTGGGATAATGGAGGATGTAGTTTAACAACTTCTGGAGTACCACATGCCTCCTACTCATGTTTTATGGGACCTGATTTTCAAGAAGTAGTAACAGACTGTTTCACATACAGTGTTAAACTAAAGTGTTGATTTCCCCTCCTTTAGAATGGCCCTAAGGAATCAATCAGAAAGTTACTTCTGCTTGTAAACTAGCTGAACCTTCCATAGGGAAACTGTTTCATTTAAACTATGATTGCTACAAGGAGATTGGGATCTAGCTGTGGTTTATGACTTGGCTTAGTAGTAAGCTGCAGTTTAAACTAATTGGAATGGTCACTTTGGAGGAAGCCTAGCTAAATTAAAATACTGTAAAAGCAAAGGTTGCTAACCCTTCTGCCACAATATCTGGAAAATACGGGTGTGCAAGGCCAAAGCTTCCTGCTGTCTGTGCCCTAACTTAATTTAGCACAGCCCACTTTGCAGCTGTGTTGGACATCCCTTGTAAGGCCCAGTTAGGCAGGACCTCACAAAACGGTTCAAATGATTCAGGCTATTCAGAGGTATCACAGAAGTTGACAATTGTTTCGAGTGCCGCCCATGGTTGTTATTACAATATGGGTGGCTATAGAACAAATAAATAAATAAACAAACAAACAAACAAACAAATTTCATCAGACCAATGGAGCAAGTTGCACAATGCAAGCTCTGCCCCTTTTGCATCAAAGGGGTGGGGCACGTTGAGATTTCTCGTAATATTTAATGCCAGTAGTTTTCTAATTCTCTCATAGGCAATTCCACGCAATATCCCCCTTTCCTGGCCCAAGCATGCAAACATCTATGTGACAAGAAAAGTACCTGCCATAGCCCAGTTGATTATTAAATATAGTGCAACATTAGAGATGGTTCATGCCCCATTCTCCGGAGCTGGTATCCTCTAAGACTAAAGCAAAGCAAGGGCATATGTGAGTGTGGTAGGATCACTCTAGCCGGACAATTGGATCTTGGAGGTCCCCAAAGGCAATGGCTTGATGCACATGCCTCACTTGCCTCCAGAGATGTAGACGGATAAAAAAAATGTATCATGGCGGTGGAATGCGTATTGCCTACCTTGTCCAGAGTGGTTCTCTCCTCCCTTTCCATATCCTGGAAGCGAGTAAGAATTGTGGATGCATACTGCATTAAATGTAGCTACATGGCTTGTGCAGAGCATCTCAAGACCTTCTCTCCAGGTCAGGAGAATTACTTGGGACAATCCCACAAGGAAACCTGTCACATGTGGGAGAAACCCTGTTTATGTCCTTGCACTCTCATACTACCACCATCAGCAATCTGGCAGTGATGTGCCGGAAGGAGGAAGACGTCTTGTTGATCAGCAAGTTCTGAAAATGAGGGTTCTGAGCTTTGGGTGAAAAGCAAAGGAGAGGTTAACTCCTTGCCACCCCGGCCATGGATTGTGAATTGCAGCCATGTGGAAGACCAGCTGGCTGGGTTTAGAGATCAGCAAACTCCATGAGCTGAGATGAAGTATGGCTTTAGAAGAACAAGAGTCCGCAAAAGCATGAAGAGGAAGGGAGGCAGCATCAGCCACGTTAGCAGTGCCTGATGTTCCCTGTGACTTCCATGCCAAGGCGTAAGTAGAAAGGTCCACCACATGCTTTACTGTACATAAAATAAGGTGGTCCCTTTGGACTGGCACCAGGAAGAATAGCTGCCACCCCTGCTTCTTTGAGAGGTTTGCGTAACACTAAGAACTTTCCCCTGGCAAGAAGTTGGATCTGTACTGCACCAGAGGACAGCTATGTCATAATTCAGAACAGTCCTTTCTTACCAAACTTTCCATTACTTTTTCAAGCATTTACAAAGTGGAACGTATTTCAGAACAGTGCACCTGTAACATGAGAAGTGGTCCTCAACAAGTGCATATACTAACAAGAGTATTAAGGCAGCTGTGTCAAGAAAGGCCCAAAGCTTTTATAATCTTTATGAAGCAACAGCCTTGGAATTTCTTCTTTCTGTACATAAAAAGCTTGTTGCATAAGCTGTTTCCCCACAAAGGCCTGGCTCTTGTGTTAGAATTATTTCTCCCAAACAAAATGCTGTCATGCACAAACCCTAGCAATGAATTATTATTATATAAATTAAATAAATAAATGAATGGCTTATTTGCACACTGGTTAAAGACGTTATAGCCATGCAGGGCTCCCTTACTACTTCCCAAAGCAACAAGGAAATCCTGCTTTGCAATGGCCTAGAATTTGCTAGTGTAACAGAACTGGGTAATTTTGTCTCAATCTTGGTTAACAAGACAAATTCATAAGGCAGGATTCTGATTTATTAACCAACACCCAAGCCTTGGTATTTGATGTAAATGTGATGAAGAATTACAAATTAATGTAAGTCAGCATCTCTGCATGAACACTGGAGCACAGCTGGAAGAGGGACATAGAAATTCAAGGAACAGGACCTCCAGGGGGTTTATACGGACTTTATAAACTATGAATTCAACTACACCCTAAAAGTTTTTTAAAAGGGCAACAATTCATCAATTTCCAGGAGAAAGGTTTGAATATTCTGTGTTCATACACGTCCTGCAGTGGCTACTTGTCTCCACGCCCTCATATTTTTCATTAAACAATGACAAATGTTTAATTCCCACCATGGGCATTATTACAACATGGAAGTAATGTGAAACCTTTGCCTTCAGTTGTAATACCTGGAAGGAGAACTCTATGTCAACAGAATGGGAGGCAGCAGATTCTTTTCTGTAGAGCAGAGGGGCAAAATTTACGCCTCCTTCCCAAACTTTGCAAAATTCCTGATATTGTAATTGTTAATATGAAAAGAGGAACTTTTTAAATAGGGGGGGAGCAACCACATGAATAGTATTAAATTAAATTAAATTAAATTAAATTAAATTAAATTAAATTAAATTAAATTAAATTAAATTAAATTAAACTAAATTTTAATTTAATTTTAAATTAAATCAACGTTAGTTTCTGTCCTGACTTTAACTGGCATTTGCAATGTAGCCTCCAAGATCTCCAAGGTGCTTAAATAGCATCCTAGCTTGACAGATGCAGGTGTCATATAGGCTGCTACACATTCCCATATCTTGCAATAGTGGAACAGAAACTTGGTGGGGTCTGCTGACCTACCATTGTAGCCATCACATTTTCTGTGGCTTACAGACTTAGTATCTTTTCCCACAACATTAATGAGAATATCTTTTACATGCACCTAAAGGTCTCTAGGGCAGGGCTTTCCAAACTGTGTGTTGCCTGGGGGCCCCAAGTGTGTCGCATGACAACCCGGAAGCGCTGATGAAAATGCCCTCGGTTCCGGCAGGGAGGCGGAAAGCCTCGCCACACGCACACGTGCGCACGCTGCCGGGCTTCCCGGCGCACAGCTGATCGGCGTGGAGAATTTCCACCCCGGCCCCCCCGCGCCGATCAGCTGTGCGCCGGGAAGCCCGGCAGCGTGCGCACGTGTGCGTGTGGCGAGGCTTTCCGCCTCCCTGCTGGAACCGAGGGCATTTTCGGGGTCCCCGGAGCCTGCCCTTTACAAGGGGCAGCCGCTGCTGCCGCCGCGGCGACAACCCAGAAGCACCACCGCTTCTGGGTTTTTGTGGGCCGGCCGTTGGTGTGTCGCCAACGGCAAAAGTTTGGAAAGCCCTGCTCTAGGGATTTCAGCCCATCCACCTGCCAAACGGAGGCTGTGACATGGGCAGAACATAAGAGTACATTCAAAAGTGAGGAGAGGTTGAAGTGAATAAGTCTAAGCTACCTTCTCAAGCCACAGCTGCACAAAGCACAAAAGCAAAGATGAGAACCGGTGGACTGCTATAGCTGCTGACTCTTATTAAGCCTCCTTGCCACCATCTGCAGTCAGGGGTGTGAGGCATTAGCATAAATGCAAACTAGGCAAGGATTCAGCTCAGTCCCATAAGTTGTCAACTTTCAGTCTCCCCAGCCCAAGAAGTCTCCCCTGACTCAACAAATAGACTATAAGGCAAGGTGCTTGCTTCATGTTGGTCTCTTCAACATGAAGAGTTACAGTCCACTCTTCATGGTGGCTCTTGGCTCTGAAGGAAATCAGGAGTGGAGGCTACGGAATGCAGACTTCAGAAATTCTGGCCCGGTCTTTTCAATTACAAGGAGACGTTTACCCACCTGAATCAAAAGAACCCACAGCAGAGAGGAGACTATAACCTCATATATGCTTTCCCGAAGAGTAATTTCATTTCCTCCTTGTCCACAGGACAGAAGAGTTTGAAGAGCAATCAGTTATCTTCCCTTCTGGACCCTGGGACGAGGGGAAGTCTATCTGTGTTTCTGTTTCAATATTCATTTTACAGGAGTTGAGTTGATGAGACATACGGTGAGTAACTTTGGCCAAGAAACTCTACAAGTTAGAGATGAAGCCTGAGACCCAAATCTGACAAAGCACACAAATCCCCACAAAGCACAATAAAGTATCAATTTCACGGGAAACTGATAATGGTCAGAGAAAAAACAATTCAATCACCTCCTCAAGGAAACATACACTTTCTTCCAAAGCTAACACAGCCACCGACTAAAGAGACCTCTCTCAGACTTCTTTGCTTGCACACCACACCAACCCATAATGTGGTTTATTTGCCTCTGGTGTAATCTATGTGATATGAAGTTAGCTATTATGATTGATAAGCTATGGTGTATTGCTTAGCATATTGTAACAGCTAACCTACCCTAGGAATCGTGTTTTATCCAACAACCCATGGTTAACAAAATAATGGCTCAGTGCAATGTATAAACCAGCCACAACACAGAGAACATAGGAAATGCATACTCTATCCTAGTGTTTCTCGACCTCGGCAACTTTAAGATGGTGGACTTCAACTCCCAGAATTCCCCAGCCAGCATGGCTGGCTGGGGAATTCTGGGAGTTGAAGTCCACACATCTTAAAGTTGATACTGTTGAGAAACACTGCTCTATCCCCGTAAAGGCATTAGCTAGAAGCCATGATAACAGCATATGTATCACAATGCAACTGATACAAATCACATGGCGAATTACATTTGTTTGATGTTATAATATGTCGATGTTTGTCCCCTGTTGCTGGCACCCATGTGTCCTCTTTCATGCTGTCCAGCTCTCCCTGAGATTTTCCCCACCACCCCTTGTGGCTCAGCGGGTAAGACGCCAGGCTTGTCGATCGGAAGGTCACAAGTTCGGAGGTTCGAATCCCTAGCCCCGCGTGCGGAGTGAGCTCCCGCACTAGCTCCAGCTCTTGCCAACCTAGCAATTCGAAAGCATGCAAATGCAAGTAGACTAATAGGTACCACTTCGGTGGGTAGGTAACAGCGTTCCACGCGCGTCATGCCGGCCACATGACCGTGGAAGCGTCTTCGGACAACGCTGGCTCTTTGGCTAACAAACGGAGATGAGCACCGGCCCCTAGAGTCGGGCACGTCTGCACAACTGTGCGGGGGGAACCTTTACCGTTTTTTTTTAATGGTACAGTACAGTAGCTGCTTTCCCTTAATCATCTCTACACCTAGAATTCAGAACAGAAGGTGGTACAGAGATCTCTCTAGAGACTTCCCTATCTCTCCTAAACAGCTGCATGTTAAAGCCTTTTCTCCAATGACTCAGCAGTGCACAAACAACCGCCTCTCACCAACAGTCCTATGTAGTGTAAACCTAGACATAATGTATGCGAGAAGGTAGTAATGGATATCTACACATACACCCCTAAAGGACAAAGAAATGACTATGTATTTTCAAATAGCACCACTACCCAATTTTGTTCATAAGCAAAGCTGTAGCACCAAGAGGGCAGTAGCTACTTGCAGCCAAGAAATAATCGTGCCACAGAGCATTGCAGCAGGCTTATGATCAGGCCTGTCAGGTCCATGATGTCTCCTCCTCGGTACGGGAAAATAAAAACAGTGGATGCCCCTAAGTTAGGCTGACCATATTTCCTTCAGACGAAAATGGGACTTTGGGGATGGCAAAACGGGACAGGGTCTTATGCCACCATGCCGGCCTCCAAACCCCGCCCCCCAGTCCACGCAATTGGCTCCCGCCTGCAAACCCCGCCCCCGCCCCACACGATTGGCTCCCGCCTGCAAACCCCACCTTCGAAAGGGCAGGCTCCGGGGACCCCGAAAATGCCCTCAGTCTAGGCAGGGAGGCTGCGCGCACGCGCATGTTGCCAAGGGGCGCTCAGCTGTTCTGCGGGGAGAATTTCCACCCCGGCTCCAGGGCAGCGTGTGCATGTGGGGAGGGGAGGCTTTTGCCTCCCTGCCAGAACCGAGGGCATTTTCGGGGTCCCCGGAGCCTGCCCTTTCGAAGGGGCAGCGGCAGCAGCAGTGCTGCCCCTTCGAAAGGGCAGGCTCCGGGGACCCCGAAAATGCCCTCAGTTTAGGCAGGGAGGCTGCGCGCAAGCGGCGCTCAGATGTTCTGCGGGGAGAATTTCCACCCCGGCTCCAGGGCAGCGTGTGCGTGCGGGGAGGAGGCTTTTGCCTCCCTGCCAGAACCGAGGGCATTTTCGGGGTCCCCGGAGCCTGCCCGTTTGAAGGGGCAGTGGCAGCAGCGGCAACCCGGAAGCACCGCCACCGGCACTTCCGTGTTTTTGTTTGGAAAGCCCTGGCCTAGTGTGTGTGTGTGTGTGTGTGCGAGATTACGCTGAGCAAGTAATCTGCGCGCATGCACACACACAAACACACACACACACGCACCCTCTTCCCACAACCTTCCCGTGCCTGCTTTCCCTGGCCTCACCACTTCTGGGCAGACAGTCTCAGGATCAGGTAAGGAGGCAGGAACCTGGACTGTGGTGCTGCTTCTGCTGCTGGGATCGCACGTGGCAACTGGGCTTCCAGTTGCCGCGCTGATAGGGTCTCTTCCGGGCTGCCTCCAATGGCAAGTCCGGCTCCAGTCCTCCTTCCTGTCTTCCTGTCCTCCTTCCCGCCGGGTTTAAAAAAGGGACAAAATTGAGATTTTTATCAAAACGACGGGACGGTTGAAAAATGCTAAAATAACGGGACTGTCCCGTTCAAAACGGGACGTATGGTCACCCTACCCTAAGTGTCAGATCCATGACAGTTCGAAGCAGACCAAGTACATATATAATAAGCAAGGATTGAGATCGATTTTGAAATCTCTTTACTAGTGATACTTTCCAGCTGGGCTAATTTAACACCTCCAGTGGAAACAAACCTAACATTTGGTTAAAATAAAATTTGCTAATACATTTTACACTGTAAATCACCCCAGGGTTTTTCTTTGATGCAGACTGAATTTATGATCAGTTGAAATGTTCTTCCACTAGTTTCTAAAGCAGGGATTTCCAAAGTGCTGCCGCTGGCGACACACCAGCGGCTGCGGCGGCGCGCGCGCACGGCGAGGGGGCGTGCGGTGGCACGCGCGCATGGTGGCGGCGCGGGGGGCGTGCGGCGGCGCGCGCATGGCGGCCACCGTGCATGTGCGCGCCGCCGCTTCCGGATGGTGTGGCGACACACCACGCCGTGTGTGGCGACACACTTTTGTGTCGCGACACACAGTTTGGAAAGCTCTGTTCTAAAGATACTGCTATTTTTATATCATACTTCTATTTCTTCTCTTGTGTGCAGGCTGAACCACGTTCTAGATAGATACTAAAAAGGTATTATTGGTGGGTGATGACATATATCTCATCCCTGTCACATCAACCCGTCCCACCCGGTCCTGCAGAGAGGGCATGCTACGAGCCCCGTCTGTAAGAGAGTTCCATCTGACGGGGTCCAGGAGGCGTGCCTTCTCTGCAGTAGCCCCCGCCCTCTGGAACATTCTTCCCCCTGAAATAAGATCGGCCCCTTCTCTCCTGGACTTTAGAAAAAACCTAAAGACCTGGTTTTGCCACCATGCTTGGGGAAGGGAGGGGAATAGCCAGTCTTGGGGTTGGCTGGTCTCTTAGATCTGCCTTGACCAGATCTACCATTGCTTGGATCGGACTGTAATTAGGTATTTTTACTGATTATTAGTGCTATTTATGGTTTTTTATTGATTTTAAACTTTTTATTGCGAACCGCCCAGGGTCCCTCCTTGTGAGGGAGATGGGCGGGATATAAATGTGATCAATCAATCAATCAATCAATCAATCAATATCACCCCAAAAGGAAGAGCAGATGGTACAGCCCTAACATGAAGACAGATGCTACTGGGTTCTATAACAGTATTGGATAACTGAATGTGGGTACACAGCGGGAATCTGGCCTTACTTCAAGAGGCTAACTGCGCTTCTGTATATAACCTGGTACGATTAGATTATCTGCATTCTTCATAATATTAAACTGTTCAAAGGGCAGGGGGAGTTTGAGGGAGAGTTGCAATTAATAAAGCAACTGCTCATGTTCACCCTGAGATGTTACAGTTCCCATTGGGCTGTAGCGTTTCTTCAGAAAAGTTCTAGTCTTTCTTTCGGGAAGAGTTTCTCTAGGACAGGTACATCAGGTTTACCTCCTGTGCCCTCCAAAGCTTCTGGTGTGGCTTGCAAAGTTCCTTCCTTATTTAGCATCAAATTTTAATTTCTAATGTGACAAAAGGAGACAATCATTTAATACATAAAGTATATTGTCTCAACTCCTGTAACGTTTAATTAAAGTATTTCAAGGTTCAGTTCTGTCCTGTCCCTACCTACCTTCTCGCCTGCAGCCCCTGCACCTCACTCGTGGCTCTGTCTAAAATAGTGTACCCCTGCTTTAGGTGACTACTTTTTCACACACCTTCAACACAATGCTGGGTTAGTCATCAAAAGCTCTCACAGTAGATTGGGTGGAATGACTCAAAAGTAAACTACTAATGAAATCAGTGGGAATTTTTCTTGAGTCAGACCAGACTGGGAAGTCTCTTGCTGTAAGAATCTTAAGAAGCCTGAAATAAAAGCAAGACGTTTACACAAATTAAATAAAGATCAAGCGTCTTGTCAAAATCAGAAACACAAACTGAAACCAGTGAACAGAAGAAACAAGAAATGAAACTGGACTGGGTATTATACTTAGATTGGTTTCAATTCTAGTCAGCAGCTGGAAAAATAAGTTAAACCAAACCATAGCAGTAACTGTTTGACACCTTTGATTGCCATCATTTCACTGTTAGTTTTCCACTGTTTCAGTTTTAGTTAGGAGTAGTTAAGCTCCAGGTGTTTTTAAGATTACTTTCAGCCTTGTTATCCATCTTTTAAAGTAACTGCTGCTTTCAGGTCAGGGGACAAAGTATAAAACTCTTCAGAGAGGTGTCTGGAGGAAAGGTTTTGGAGGGGTCATAAGAGGTAAACTATCTCTTTGTTAAGGCATAGTCTTAAAAGCATGAGCACCACTATCATAAACTGTGCAGATGAGGGATCTTTCTTTTAAGATAATTTGGATTAAAAAGGTAAAGGTTCCCCCCACACATTTTTGCAGTCGTGTCCGACTCTAGGGGCCGGTGCTCATCTCCGTTTGTTAGCCGAAGAGCCAGCGTTGTCCGAAGACGCTTCCGCGGTCATGTGGCTGGCATGATGCGTGCGGAACGCTGTTACCTTCCCACCGAAGTGGTACCTATTCATCTACTTGCATTTGCATGCTTTCAAATTGCTAGGTTGGCAAGAGCTGGGGCTAGTGCGGGAGCTCACTCCGTCACGCGGGGCTAGGGATTCGAACCTCCGAACTTGCGATCTTCCGATCGACAAGCCTGGCGTCTTACCCGCTGAGCCACCACGCCCATCTAAAAATCACACACACACACACACACACACACACACACACATATACACCATGCCCATCTAAAAATCACATATACATATATATATATATAGGACCATCTAAAAATCACATACACATTTCTTCCTCCTCTGTCTCTGTTAGGGACAGATACTTTACAAAGACAGTTTGGAGCTTTTTTTCCTATTGTTGCTGTGAACCCTTTTCATAAAAAGCTCTGTGCAGTGAGAGCCCTGTATGGAAGACAGTCATACTTTCCTGATAAGAACTGAAATGGAAGCAGGGGCATAATTTTTCATCTGCCACATACGCACCGGAATAATTGGCACAGTGGAAACAGAAAACAGATATTAGGATTTTCTACGATAGCAGTGTTGTGCCCATCATCTTGACTTTTTTGACCACACCCAGTGGACATCCCTGACAAGGAACATACATATAATAACAAACTAACCCACTCCCAAGAAGAAAAAAGTTCAGACGTACTCGACAGATATGCAATGGACACCTCTTTGTTCCTCATTCCCAAGTAGGGAATATTTTACCACTCTGAACAGCAGTAATTTTGTCCTTGGCAAATGCTTTGACTTAAACTAAAACTAGCATGCTACAAGCCAAAGTGTTAGATTCCACCATCATCTTTATTTAAAAAGCATGCTCTCAAACTCCCAAGTATGCCCATCAGACCCCAACTTTCCTACACCTGCTTAGTATGCCCCAAGATCTCACCCACCAACTTGTTCCTCTTCAGCTGTATTGGATCCCATCCAATAATGGTCTGGGCCAGCATTTCTCAACCTTGGCAACTTTCGGATGTGTGGACTTCAACTCCCAGAATTCCCCAGCCAGTCATGCTGGCTAGGGAATTCTGGGAGTTGAAGTCCACACATCCGAAAGTTGCCAAGGTTGAGAAACGCTGGTCTGGGTTATGTCCTGTGGACAGCGACAACAGTTGCAATGGCCATTGTAAAACGGGCAGCTCTTGGGCCTGAAGGAAGGCTCCCAAGTACTGCAGAAAGGAAGCTGTACAAAACCCAGGTGCCTGTCTGCTTCCACTTGTCATAAAACCTCCTTTTAATAGTGGAAAAACACAAACAAACCCCTTTTATACTTTCACAGAATCTGCGTAACAGGCACGCGTGTACCAAATTTAATGCCAGGACTTATTGAGCTTCCTACCGAGAGCCTCAGCCTTCTCCATTTGCATTCATTCATTTCATAAATCGAGGGACGATGCTCTGCAACCTGACAGACCTAATATTAGAAATCAATATTCGGATCACAGGAGTCAGAGAACTTGGGTCTGTTCAAGATCTGGAGTATTTCCAGGATGCAAAGAGGCACCAGCCATATTTTAAGAAACACGGAAAAGAAGGAAACTCTGGTCCTCAAAGGTGCAATAGTTGCACAAGGAGTTTCCCAGAGTAGAGGAGGTACTTCTTTTTAGTAGCAATGCTGAACACAGCAAGGATGATCAAGCTGATAGAACTTAATGAAACAGGGCTAAGTGGTCAACCCATTTTGCCACACGTACCTCATTAAAACAAATGTTGTGTATATTTCTTTGGAGATTACATTTAAAACATATGCTTTCTTCTCCAGTAATTACATGGCCCTTCGGTAAATATAGTATATTTTAAAGTTTTTGAATCATCCGATACTGGACATTCAAACACATTATTTCTCCATATTACAGACACAGATTCTTGCAAACGAAACGTAAGATTGTACTGCTAATGCTAGGCTCATGATAAAATTGCCTCCTCTGCATTTTAAAGGAAATACCTGTTGGAAGGTTTTATACCCAACCTTGGAAATTGGACTCGATTCCCAGATGTCTCCCTTGTAATTGTATTTTGTGTGAACTGGTCACTGACCCAAACGAAGTGATGTGATATGATTAGCTTGAATCCTTTATTGTTTTGTGCATGTTCAATACTTGCAAATATGTTCCATCCATTAATTAATGTATCGTTTTAAAATTAAAGTCACCATGGAGCTTCCTCATTGATTTCTAATGAACTAAAAAAAATATGCTCACTAGCAATGATGATTCTATCCACATGTTAACAGACTTTGCTTAACCACCTCATTTTTAAATGGATGTTGGGATTGATGTGTAAGTATTTGTGGCCAAAACTGTAGATATTGATTATGGAAACAGGAATTCTTCAGAACATCTGTACCGTACTTTTCTACACTTATCCCACACCCACCTCTACTGATCGTGTCTTGCAAACTCCACCACAAAGTTTCAAAGTTATTGGCTGTTATTTTCTGTTGACGAATGGAGAGCAAGGAACCCTTTTTGAAAACTTTGTACGTCATACACAAGTTCTTTTGCTTGTGCTGTTATTTCTGGAGATGAGATCTGGCCTCCTCCCTGCAAAACTAACATTTAATAGTGTATTTTGAGGTCAATAGCACCAAACAACTCTCCCCCTTTACAGACACTCCAATTTATCCAGACACTTCAGATCTTTGGAAGGGGAGGCAATATTTGAGTCTATTGGTCTTTCGTGCTGATTTTCTGATTTTCAATTATTTCATAATTATGGCTATCTTGTTAAAATTGCAAGCAAAACATAGCTGTATAACTAGGTAGCCATATAAGCAATCAATCCTCCAGGTTAGCTGCTCTCTGCTACTGCACCAGTCTTCTAGCCTGCCATATTTATGAGCTACCTTTTGCTGAGGCCAGGAGAAAGAGAAAGGGATACTGTGACCGTAAACAAAAAGTGCTTTATGTCCCAGTCCAGTCTACTAAACGTGGAAACACCTGGTTGTGAATGAAATAGAATGGTAGGCCTGAATGCTTATTTGGAAAGCTAGTTTGTCTTCATTTTAAACTTTGTTCGGTGCTTAAACACACTGATATACAGTAAAAACATTTCCAACCTTAACTGTTTCTTTAAAAAAAAAACTGTCTTTAAAATCTTGCTATAAACCTCCTGAATTGATTTAAGTCTTCCTGGACTATATCTGAGCCCAGTTTTTCCATACATAGAAAGTGTACCAGTCTGCTTTCTGATGTACATTTTGAAATTTTCTAGAGGTAGCCTTCATTTAAATTAATGCAGCTGGTGAAGATATGGGAGAAAAGATTATACTCCAAAATGAGACCAGCATGCACAAATACAGTTTGTATATTATTTTAAAAATTTAGAGATTTTTCAGAAATTTGGTTCCTTTAGTTAACATAAATCTACTTTCATGTTCTATACCCCACACTACTACAGAAATGGTAGAGAATTTCCTCTAGCACATGAAAATAACTGGTAAGTCAGAATTTATGAATAGTTGTTAAGTACAGAGAACTACGGACTCCTTAAAACCCATCTCTAATGCTTCCTTCTTCACTGAACAAAGAAAAAATGGCATGTGAACATAAAATTAAATCTGTATTTCACCTCAAATTTAAAAGATAACACAAATAATTTTGTGAACTTAAGAGATTTCACAACTCATTTTCATTAAGTATCTAAGTACTTGAAGCCTGAGCTAAATGATATGTAGTCATCCCAATTGACAAGAATCTACTTAAGCTTAAAAGTGACCAGATCTAGTTGACAGCTGACATAACAAGAACCCATCAACTCTGAACAAGCACAGTGACGAGAGATATAAATCCCTACGATTATGTTTTTAAATAATGATCCTTATAATTTAATCAGTCCTCAAATTCGTAACATGAACTACATCAAAATAATAATGTGTGCGCACATATGTGTATAAACTATTTTGATATTGTTCATGCCATTTCATTGGGTGTTCTGAAACCCTCAAACTGTCAGCCCCATGGCCAAATAGCCCAAGAATACAGATTTGTCCATTTCCAGATTATCTGTGCCTAGACAGATGAGCAGAAATCAATATTAAATTTCTTTACAACTGGAGTTCCCCCTTCCCTCAAGGACCTCTAATTTTGCCAAGTACAGAAGTCCTATTGTTTAAAATTTCCAAGCTTCTATATTTGTATTTTGCAATATTGAGATTCATTAATAGTATGCAAATATCTTTTTCAACTGCAAAGAATAGCATAGTTGGAAAGAGTGGCAGCGTCCACAGCAAACCACAATGACACGAAAATGTCAACCTGCAGGAAGTGAAAATGCTGCTGTTCCATACTCGTGTCCTGGTGTCTGATGTAAGTACGTAAATGGTGGCATTTGCTTAATGTTGTCACCCACAAGTTGTTAATTGTCCAGAGATGCCCAAGAACTGCAAGGACCATGCTTGTTTTCTGTTTGTGGGCATTTTTATCATTGATGGAAAATGACTGATCAGTTCAAATCACACAATATTTAAGGGAAAGTACTTCTTTTTTCTTGATAGATTTACTCTAATTTGAGGTTCGCATAAAACAAAGTACTGGTTAATTAATCGGTGCTACAATGCCAGTGGTAATGCTTGATACGAACAGTTCCTTCTGCAGAATGGAGAAATTAACTTAATGTTAAGATGCCAAGAAATACACATGACAATTCACAAACCGATAAACATGGAATTACTACAAATATCATCACATTTGCCCATTGCTCAAGCAGCCACTAATTAAGAAATCTGACTTGTTTTATTTATTTGGAATGACAGATAAATACAATTGTATCAGTTTCTATATACATAATAGCAGAGTAATATCCCAGCAATATTCTTAATAAAATCATGGTCATATAGTAATGGGAAAGACTACCCTGCCTTATCAACCCAGATTGATACCCAATTTGGGTATCAAATTGATAACCGCCCAGAGTCCCCTTGTGGGGGGAGATGGGCGGTGATATAAGTTAGAAATATAAATATAAATATATTTCTATTTATATTTCTAAGTTAGAAATATAAATAAATAAAATTTGATGTGACTAATAAGCTTTTCCCAATCCCAAACTTGATGCCATCATCAAAACTGATTCACAGTTATCCAAGTATTTTGGGAAGCACGCAAGCTGTCTGCCCTCCACCTATAGAGAGGAATGGGCTTCTTTCTTCATTCTAGCACCACAGATTATACAGTGTACAGTAAAGGTAAAGGTTCCCCCCACACAGTTGTGTCCGACTCTAGGGGCCGGTGCTCATCTCCGTTTGTTAGCCGAAGAGCCAGCGTTGTCCGAAGACGCTTCCGCGGTCATGTGGCCAGCATGATGCGCGCAGAACGCTGTTACCATCCCACCAAAGTGGTACCTATTTGTCTACTTGCATTTGCATGCTTTCAAATTGCTAGGTTGGCAAGAGCTGGGGCGAGTGCGGGAGCTCACTCTGCACGCGGGGCTAGGGTTTCGAACCTCCGAACTTGCGACCTTCCGATCGACAAGCCTGGCGTCTTAACCGCTGAGCCATCGTGCCCCAGTGTACAGTACCCAAGTGGATATCAAAGGAACAGCACAAATCTGCAGTATCTTCTGCCTGAGCCATACAACCAAACACGGAATCAGATCAACACTGCATCAGAGATGGTCTAATAGGGATACAGCTTGCACAACCCAGGTGTGGTGATTTAGGATATAAATATTTGTCCCTGTATAGGGCACAAACCACCTGCCACTTAAATCTATGCAAAGTCATATCAATGTTCTTTACTATAAATGGTTGGTCATATTGAAGCAATAGACACAAAAATATGAACAGACCCCTAATGCAAGAGTTACTTACTTTCCTCTTGATTCTGGAGCCAGCACTAAGCTATAACATAGTTTGCTTTAGGGTTAACAATTATGGCTTCAACAAGCCATCATTTTAGAAAATCCTGGTTTTAGTGCCAGCTGGGTGACCTTGGGCCAGTCACCCTCTCTCAGCCCTAGGAAGGAGGCAATGGCAAACCACTTCCAAAATCTTGCCAAGAAAACTGCAGGGACTAGTCCAGGCAGTCACCAGGAGTCAAGACTGACTTGAAGGCACGAAAAAAAACACACCACCACCACAAAACACAAAACATCATTGACCACAGTTTTATGAGCGACTGAATGGATTAGGCTTGCACATTTTCCCCCCTCTAATTTACGGAAATTATCTTCTCCCTTTCCTACTCTGGCATGAACTATCATTTGCATCAGCACATGAACGGAAAGATTATGGCTAGGGGATGAGCTACAAAGTAGGACTCCAAACTGAGATTTAGCCATGTCTGTAGAGCCAAACCAGATGATTATTATGATTATTGTGTCTGAACCAAGCTACTGCCTCAGTTCAGCAGCTCAAATAATTAGGACACAAAATATTTAGGCCTGGGTTAAGGACTGCCAACTGATTTTAGGCCCCACACCCTAAACTCTGAATCTGTTCCATTGTACTAAGTGAAGCTCTACCAAACCAGAGAGGTGCCAGACAAGTGTTTTTCAAAAATAAACCATTAGAGTGGGAACAAAAGTACTCAAAGCCACCATGAAGCAGAGAAAGGGCAAAAGTCCATTAGTAGTCATTACACAATCACGCTCAGAGCTTAATCTCACCATCTATAAACAAACATACAGAGCTGCCAAGGGGAATTTTACCTGACAAGGTGCACTGTACTTCCTCCTGATTAAGCAGCTGCTCTCCCACTCCTAAGTGCAGTTGATCCCACAAGCTGATTTTTTTGCTGTTGCTGCTCCTGTTTTGCAGCTGAATAGGGAATTTCTGATGTACCTAATGCCTTACATTCCTAGAAATTATCTGTTGTTCAGACAACTAAGTTACAGTATCACTTGGTAAGATTTGGAACCAGTGTTCTCAAGCTCCTTCGTGTAGCTCTATTGCCCTTTTGTGAGTGTGCAAACATCAATCCCCTTTGTAATATTTATTTATAAAAAATATACCATTTTGAGCATAGACCAGTGTTTCTCAAACTTGGCAACTTTAAGATGTGTGGACTTCAGCTCTCATGGCTGGCTGGGGAATTCTGGGAGTTGAAGTCCACACATCTTAAAGTTGCCAAGTTTGAGAAATACTGATATAGACTGACATATTACACCAAAGCAGGGGGCGCGATGGCTCAGCGGGTAAGACGCCAGGCTTGTCGATCAGAAGATCGCAAGTTTGGAGGTTCGAGACCCTAGCCCCGTGTGCGGAGTGAGCTCCTGCACTCGCCCCAGCTCTTGCCAACCTAGCAATTCGAAAGCATGCAAATGCAAGTAGATAAATAGGTACCACTTCGGTGGGATGGTAACAGTGTTCCGCGCACATCATGCTGGCCACATGACCGCGGAAGCGTCTTTGGACAATGCTGGCTCTTCGGCTAACAAACAGAGATGAGCACCGGCCCCTAGTCGGACACGACTGTGCGGGGGAACCTTTACCTTTATTACACCAAATGCCAATGCTCTCACTAGTAGAGTGACGATGGACATTTAAGAAAAATTATATTTATTTATACTCTGTACCTAACTCTATGTGAGTGCAGGAGCTCACTCCGTCACACGGGGCTAGGGATTCGAACCTCCGAACTTGCGATCTTCCGATCGACAAGCCTGGCATCTTACCCGCTGAGCCACCACGCCTACAGTAACTTGGAATAGTGTGGAACACCACACATACAGTAACTTGGAATAAAAAATAACGATTAAAGGAGATTCATAGAATGATCAGAAGGCCAGGTTCATGTCATGATGGCAATCTCAACTGAACAGAATTTAGCTAGTCTCATGGAGGTACCGGTGGACCAATATGCAATACACAAAATGCACAAGCTTCTCTACAGGCCAGCACAAGCCCTCAGTAAGGAAGGGATTGGTAGCTTTAAGCACCAGATGGCATAAAATGAGCAGTGTATCAACACATGAGCAACTGTTTTTACAGCTTCATCCAAGCATGGACATCAGGACTCTGAAAAAAGGAATACAGACCTTCCCCTCAACACCTCAGAGCATGGTTTCTCAACCAGGGTTCCACGAGAGGTCACTAGGGGTTCCCTGGGAGATCACGATTTATTTTAAAAAATATTTCAAATTTGGGCAACTTCACATTGAAGAGGTAAGTTTCATTCTTTATTTTTAGTTTAAGAACACTGTTAATGCATATAGACAGGCCTACCCATGAAACAAATATAGTAATTCTGTAACTTATATTATACTTATAGAAATTCGATAAATAAATAAATAAACTTGTGGCCTATATTTGGGCCTGAACGTGCAGGGGTTCCCCGAGGCCTGAAAAATATTTCAAGGGTTCATCCAGGGTCAAAAGGTTGAGAAAGGCTGCCCCAGAAGATAAGACAGTAAACCTTGCTAAGACAAAAGCTCTCCTACAAGGAACAGAAAGAATACTACAGAAGTATTTAAGTGTACAGAAGGGCCTCCCTTGGAATGGTTCAAGGCCCTAAATCTGTCTCTCTGCTTGTCCCAGCCAGAGTTTTTGTTTGATCTCTATACAGGTAGTCCTCATTTAGTGACCATAACTGGGACCCACAACTTGTTTGTTAAGCGAAGCAGTCACTAAGTGAAAACCTGACTGTGCTTATGATCTTACTTCAGGTTTCCTTTGCTTTACAGACCTGAGAAGGTCATAAATGCGAGGACTGATCACAAAATTACTTTTTCATCACTGTTGTAACGGCAAACAGTCGCTAAACGAGGCAGTCGCTAAATGAGAACTACCCATAAAGGCTTTTTCATGGACAAGCATCATGGAGGATTAGACTGAGAGATCCCAGTAGGTTTCATCACTGGCTACTCTTGTTTCCAGGGGGGAGCAATCTATCAACAAACATGGGCTGAACCATAGACCCATCCCATAAGATTAGTTTCAAATGGCAAATTCTCATACAGGCTTCCACAGAGACAAAGACAAACCCAAGCAACGAACCACCTCTCTGAACTCCCTGGCACACGTCTCTTGAATAAGGCTGTGGTGGTTTTCATGGCAAGGGTCCATACAATCCCCAATGCTCATTCTGCAATCTGGCAATACACTGCCTAAATCTAGCAGCAAAATGACCTATTTTCTACAATGCAATTAGGGGTGGGTGTTTCCAAACAATGGAAATAGAAGCGGAAGGCCACCCCTCATCAATGCTCATTTGCAATATGACTTCAAGATCTGCTATTCAAGCCAGAGTCAGTAAAACATGCATCATCCAATTTTGGGACATGTTTTCTAGGGATCCTAGCCTATCCATTTCCCCTTTGTACAGAACTCACACCTCTGAAAGGGATGAGGCAGCCCTGTAGCTTATCCCATTCACGTTAAAAATACTCTTAAACAGAAAATGTAGCCCCCTGCAAAGGATCTTTTAAAAATACATTCAATACTAGAGGAGAAGGCATTGCTTAGAAAGTTGTTGATGCTGAGAATACCTTGCTATAAAGAATATTAACAATATGTTGAGAGCATGGTTTGTTCTTGCTTTAATGGGAGAAGAATGACTCATTCATTCATGTCGGTGGCTGTCCCAGTCATGCTCTTAAAGCACTTGCACCCATACGCAGATGCAACAACAGTTTTGAAACCACATTTTTTTCTAAAATTGTAGGAGCCAAGATACAATATATGTCTCATTAATAAAAATCATTCCAAATGGAATGAGGGTTGTACAGGTGATTGTACTTCATGTATCACTGTCATTGGAAGTTCTGTGAATGCAATTTTATGCTTCTATATTTATGAACAATTTCCACTCTGTCTGGCAAAACCTGATGTTCCATACACAGGATCAAGTTGCCTAAATCTCTTCACATGTTCAACAAACAGTGAAAATGCTCTTATTCTACTCCATTTCCTTCCTTAATTCAAAAGATTCACCTACACACCCACACATAGAAACAGAGCATTCGTTTTCTTTGTTTAAACAATAGCCATTGTTTTCAATGTACACCAAACTTTATATAACCTCACAGTTCCGTTTTCCAAAACAAGGGCACCTTTAATGACTGTATCAGAAGAATGTTTAATAGGTATAAGGTTTTCACTCTAGCCGCTCCATAGAGATGAATTCACTTACACTGCAAAGACTTCAAGATCCATCTCCAGAAAGAACGTTTGTTTTATACAGATGGACAGAGAGATGCCATATTAAAATAAACATGGTAAAGCCATGTTCATTCATCAATTGCTAGACCATGCAAGGATTCCCATACATTTTAGCTGGTTCTGACAGTCAACACAAAGCTTGTGGATGGCAGAGTCTTGCGGAGCACAAGGCATGGAATCTTGTCACTGTTTCCATGCTTGATCTTCAAAACACAACAAAAACTCAATGTGGCTTTTTCCACTCCTAATGCAGTATAAAGACTGCTGCTGCTGCTAGTCATTCAGTTAGGAGTTAGAGAAGAAGCAAGAGATTGTCCATACATTTGTCCTAGGTTTCTGAAGGTCTCTACTTGCCTCAGATGAAAAACAGAACTGCTAGAATTTATTCCCTACTCCTGACAAGCTTGTTTCCAAGGCACTGAGCATTATATTTTGTCCTCTCCAAAGGCTGACATAGTATGGGATATCTACAACGTTGAACAGGGCAAGTAGAACTGTGGAATCCTGAACCTCATGTCCACATTGATGGGGAAGTAAGTATGACCCAAAGTAAACCAGTAACATCCTTAAAGTGGGGGAGGCGCTAGACCAGAGCTTTCCAAACTGTGTGTCGCGACACAAAAGTGTGTCGCCACACCACCCGGAAGCGGCGGCGCGCGTGTGCACGGCAGCGCGGTATCAGTGTTTCCGCATTTTAGCAGAGGCTGCCGCCGCCGCCATGCACGCGGCCGCACGCCCCCCGTGCCGCCGCCGGTGTGTCACCAGCGGCGGCACTTTGGAAAGCCCTGCGCTAGACAGATAGACAGAACGAATGAACATACAAACGAACACGGACCAAAATCCACACCTTTACCATTACTACTTTGCCTTCTATTTATAATCCCCAACAGACATCAAATGCAAGAGAATTACTTCCCCAGTGAATAGCAATACACAACAGGTTGGAATTAGGGCAGACCTGGATTTACTAAACCAGGTGTTGGTATTCATTCTTTGGCACCCATCAATTTGAAACCTAATCATCATCTAAGAAAGAAAAGTAGAAGGTGCTGCTTTTCACATTTTTTTCCTATTTTGTATGAGTTACAGAAGAGTTATAATCTCTGCCAATTATTTGTGCTTCTAACAGGGTATAAGATGAATTGTTTAGTTTAGAAATGAAAATCATTTTTGACACAGAACATTCTCTAAATAAAAGTCTTATATTAAGGAATTAGATGCTATTTTGCTTCATCATGGCATTACTGTAGACATTTGTCATGTGATACTATTGTTTTGCTATGTATTTTCCTAAGAGTATTCCAATATATATTCACTCTGTATATACTTAACATATCCAGGGCTGTATATGCAAGGTCATAGCTTAGTACTGTTAAAAAAAATATAAATGACAACTTCTATTTCATTTTGTATATACACATATAGCACATATCTAACTTGCATGGCAAAGGAGATAACTTACAAATGTTTAATGAAATCTAAGAAGCACAAAACGTGCTACATGTCTTGCCATAATCAGAGGTAACATGTCTTCTTCCCAGTGCCAAACAGAAGCAGACTGAATCTGCCTTTTCAGTTTTCAAATTTCAGATATGCCCACTTCATTGTACAGTTGTTTCACAAGTTTATTTATTTAATTTCTATCCCGCCTTTATTATTTTTATAAATAACTCAAGGCGGCGAACATACCTAATACTCCTTCCTCCTCCTATTTTCCCCGCAACCACCACCCTGTGAGGTGGGTTGGGCTGAGTGCGTGTGACTGGCCCAAGGTCACCCAGCCGGCTTTCGTGCCTAAGGCGGGACTAGAACTCACAGACTCCTGGTTTGCCATTGGCTCCTTCCTAGGGCTGAGAGAGAGTGACTGGCCCAAGGTCACCCAGCCAGCTTTCATGCCTAAGGTGGGACTAGAACTCTGTCTCCTGGTTTCTAGCCCAGCACCTTAACCACTAGACCAAACTGGCTCTCTTACTGACATCAATGAAACCCCAGCACAACTTTTTCTAGACTGAAGCTATAAATGTTCCTGATCTTCCAACAGCCTAATCTTCCTACTGAATAACCTTTCCTACACAAAGTAGGCAATGGTACTCATTGCAAGATACAATTGGAAACAGAAAAACGTATTCTAAATTACTTGGCTTCGTTCTTATGCACAGAAGAAGAAAATCTTACTGTATTTTAAAAAAGATTAACTTCCTTGCAGTTTAATCATGGAGTTTGTTTTATGTATAATATAGGTAGGAAACAAATTAATACTAGATTCTAATAGCTGCTTGCAATGCTAGCTGCAACTTGGAGACAATCATGTGAAAATCAAAATGCATAAACTCCGTGTGTCCTATCTTTAGACTCAGTACAGTCAGTGCTCAAAACTATCTGTTCCAAGTATGATACTGAAAACAGTATTTGCATGGATTGTGTGTGCTACTGGCATCCCCGAGGCTGCTTCCATTCATATCACTAACAGCTAAAGCACACCAAAAGGCCCAGTTGTGGTAACACTATTTGTGTGTCTAGAGATATATAAAGCCTCCATCTGGGCAACAATAGGATTTGCCATTCCCTTCTTCTGATGTCTTTTTCAAATTCCGCATCTAGCCTGCCTTCCTGGGATTTCCTAGTGGTCTTCCATCCATGTAGAAACCAGGTCCAACAATACTTTGCTTTTTGAGGTCAGCAAACATTGGGCGCTTAGCCCTTCAAATGTGCAATACTTAATGCATGGTGAAGGATACTCCACATCAATTCAATCAGCATAAAAGGATTTGATCTAGTACAGTACAGGCATCACCACAATGCTTCAGAGCCACGATTTCTACTCTAAAGCACCTCTATTCTGAAAGAGCTGAAGCACAGTAACAAAGCCTTCCCCGAACCTCGTGCTGCTGATCTAACTGTGTCTAGTGCGAGATGTGCTGAGCTTTAACCTCAGCCTCCCTGGAAGTGCTGGACTTCAGCACCCATCATTCCCAGCCATATCCCTCCCAAGTGTAAGGAACTGGAAATTCAACACACTTGGAGGGCACCAGGCTGGAGAAGGCTGTTCTGCACTTCCGACTCGAAAAGCATCAGATCGGCGCCTGGGGGGCGTTGGACGCTTTTACCAGGCCAGGCACAGACGACCCTTCTCCCATCCCAGCTTCCTGGAACCCAACGTAGCTCGCGAGCGGTAAAAGTATCAAGCAGGGCGGTTTATCGCCGAGGATCCGTTCCCCGATTGGCCAGGCGGAAATCTACGTCACGACTTGACCCGGCCGCTAAGAAAAGGAAGTGACCCAGCTGGCTTGTGTAACAGCCGCCTTCGCGGGATACAGCCGGGGGGGGGGGCTGTTATGCTGACACAGCGGCCCCTCCTGGTTCTCCCAGAGCACCAATGGCTTGTTAGGAGAAAATGACCGTCTCCCCCCTCCCTCTCGCCAGGGCTGCCCCGATCGGAGTTGTTGCCCACTTCCTCTCGGTTGCCTGCAGAGAAGGCAGGCGCGGAGCCCCGGCGGCGGCAAAATACACCCTTCCCCTGCGAAGCCCACCGATTATTTAAGGCCCCCACCCCTTCCGCGCCCTCCTCTCGCTCGATCCCCTTTGCGGCACAAACGTCAAGGAAAATCATGCAGAAACCCTCCCCGCCCGGAGCAAGCGCCCGGGGCGCTCTCGGCAGCGCCTCCCAGCCGGGCCTTCTCCCGCCACGAGCCGGTCCAAAGTCCTAGAAGGGTGGGGACCGAGACGGCCAACGTCTCCCCCGACCCGGTCCGCGTTTCCCTCGCACGAGCGCGCAAAGCAAAGGAGAGGGCTCCTGGCCCGCGAGCTCACCTCGGCTCCCCCACCAGGAGAGAGACTATCCGCCTGGCACGCGGATCCCGGGATCGCCAAGCTGCGCCCGCTCCGCAACTCCACGAGCTCGTCTCCGCTGGGGTTCAAGGAAAGTTGCTTTGGGGATCCCCCGCCCGGCGAGACCCGCCTCGGCGGTGACATTCCGAGAGCTTTTGCGCGCTCCGAAAGCCCGTTTCTCCGCGCCCCGCCGACGCTAAGAGGGGAGGCAGAGCGGCTCTCGGCTTTTGTTTCTGCCGCTGACATGTTTCGCCGCCGCGCCTGCCGCCCCCACCCAAAGTCCGTCCTCGGCTGCGGAGCCTGAAAGAGAAACACGTCCTTCCCGTCGATCTCTTCCCTGCAAATCCAAAAGTGAAATTAAAAGCCCTGCTTTCTCTTGCCAGTAGCTGCCTAAAATCATATGACCCGCCGCGGCCCCGGCCTTTGAATTTGGGTTAAAACGTGTCCAGCATATGCGTAAATGCAAAATAAGACGAAAGAAACGTGTACGGTTATTGGATCTTGGTTTTTGGTTTTAAAAAAAATAAGGATTGCTTTTGCTTTACCTTACCAATAATGTGTTTCGCGGTATTTATGTAATTCCTCAAGGTTGTCACGGTTGCCAAGAGACGCAAAATGGAAAGGAAAACCGGCGGCGGAATAAATCGCGGGAGCAAAACTAAAAGTTATTCCTCCTCTGTATTTGGCGGGGACTAGTCCTGACGCCAGATCGAAAGCAAAACAAGGCGAGAAGCAGCGAGGAGTCCAATCTTGGAAATTCCTCCTCCTCCCTTCCCTTCCCTTCCCTTCCCTTCCTCCCCTCTCTCTCCTCCACCTCTCCGAGGCCTGTTTGTGCAGCAGGGAGGTGGGGGCTGGAATGAAAGAGGTGCGGAAGTTGGGCGCAGCTGCTCATTGGCGGGCTCCGCCGCTTTCATCATTTCTCAGAAAAGCCGATTTCATTTTCACTTCCCTCCAGCAACAGCGACACCAGCACCGGGGAGGGGGCGGAAGAGGAGGACGGAGACGAAGACGAAAGAGAAGTTTCAGTTCCTTAGCCAGGAAAGGCAGGGAGCTGAAAAGGAGAACTCGTCCCCCCCGCCCCATTTTTAAAAAACCGGGTAGCTCTCCTCCAGCCGCGAGGGCGTCCGTCTCTGGAGCCGGGAATGACCTGGGAGCATCTTGCAGGTTTTCTACACGGAGGAGGGACGTCGCGGGAGAAGCCCGAAGCTTTGGACTCTACGGCTGCGCGTCCCGGCGTTTGGCTGGAGAAAAACGATCTCGTCGTGCTTTGCTCTGGAAAGAACCCGAAAATCATCCGGGTGCCTTCCTATGCCAGAGCCACGTGATTGGGCTGTGGGTCTTTTGAGTAAAGACCCACAGCCCAATCACATGATTCTGGCACAGGAAGGCTATTTCCGAGACCGGTGGCTTCCCCACCTGGTGCCAGGGGAGAAAATTGTCCTGCATTTTTCCCCCTAACAGATAACTGTTCGTGGGTGAACGTGATGTTCTTGTTATTCAGAAGGCTTCATGAAGGGTTTGCATGAAGATCCTGGTTTTTAATTGCAGAATTATCCCTCCACAGGTCTGCCACCTTCTCTGCCTTGACTTGAATCCTGAAGAAAGTCATCAGTAAGGAATTTCTCAGTTCTACCATCAACACTAAAAGTGTAACATTCTCCTACAATTTCCTGCAAATCGTTGGAGAATTTGGAGAATTTTTCTCTTCCCTTGATCAGTTTGGAGAAACTCCTCACTCGGTTTTGGTACACACCAATCTGATAGCGAATTTTCACAGGCCATTTCTGTCTACCTCGGTGGACACTCTTGAGATGTGTGATGTCATCAATGAGAGTTTGCAAGCGCCGCTGTGTGTGGGAAAAATAAATCCTGAATGGGTGAGACCAATATTTGCATCTTCAGTGTGTCATCATATTCAGTAATAGCCTCCGGAAATCTGATCTTCCAGAAGTTGCTGTGGTCCAATCCTCACAAGGTGGATATTAGTCTGGCCAATATTCCTCAATAACAACCTGATAGCTACTTCTGGTGAATAATCAAGTACTTGAGGATACGCTATTCAGTAACACTGCATCCACTTTTCCTTTTTTAAAAAAATAATGGAATAAACTCAATGGTTCAGAGGGATTATGTATTTATTTAATTGCCTTAGTATAGAAAAAGGGGGCAGAAAAAGGAAAAAATACAATAAAAGGAATAGTATCACACGCACATTGTCTTATGTATAAGCAATCAATCTAATTTTTAAACACATCATTAGACCCTGACACATAGAACAATACTGATTAGTCTTTCCACTGCAGCCAATCAGTTAATAAGCAGGAAGGGAACCCATGTCAGTAATCAAAGAGTTTAAAATTGGGAATACATTGTCTTTCCAACATTAAAGAACAGCCTTTTTTGCCACCCTCTCTCCACTCCCATCCCCACTCATAATTCTTCACATAGGAATAAAAGTTTTTGGTGTATAACTGAAAAATGCATTCACATCTTTAAACCTTACTGATCTTGTAAAGCAGCGGTCCCCAACCTTTCTGGCACCAGGGACCGTTCATGGAAGAAAATTTTTCCACGGACCAGGGGGGCGGGGTTTGCAGGCGGGAGCCAATCACGCACACCGGGGGCGGGGTAATCGTGTGCACCGGGGGCGGGGTTTGCAGGTGGGAGCCAATCACGCGCACTGGGGTGGGGTAATCGCACGCACCGGCAGGCGGGGTTTGCAGGAGAGAGCCCCGCGGCCCACTTCCTAACAGGCCACAGCCCACTAGTGGGCCGTGGCCCACAGGTTGGGGACCCCTGTTGTAAACCATATTAACAAACAGATGTTAAATTGAAATAGGGCAATAGAGGGACAAGCCCATATCATTTGAGTAAATGTTCTCTCTCCCATTTTACACTTGCAAGACAATGAGTTTAACAGCATACCATTTTTAAATTCCTTTGAGGTGTCCAGAAAAGGTGAAAAATAATGCTTACATTTTATTTATTATTTATATTTATATCAACATACTTATATTTATATCAACATACTCAATATACCTAGATGCCTAGCCATTGATTTATTAATATCCAACTCTTTAGTTCAGAGTTCTGCTAAATAACTAATATCTACCACACCAATACATTTTACTTGTTTATAAAAAATACAGTAGGCTAAGAATCATCCAAAACATGTTCCAATATTGATAATAATTTGGGAGATTTAGACACTGCTAATGCATCTAGACTGAATTGTGAATTCAGGAGATTTTTAAAAATTGAATATATTTCTGCTTTGCAGTTTTAGGAAATCCAAATACATTTTTAAAACATTTAAAAATTGGCAATAAGCTGATATAATGTATAAATAATTTTTTAAAATTATTGGAAACTTTCAAACTGAGTTTATGTCAGCATGTAAATTCATCATGTGAATATCACCTTGACATTATATTTCCAATCAAACATCTTCTAAATATGCCTTGCAGTTTTTAATGTAGGCCTATAATAGAGTTATGGCTAAAAATGGAGCCAAGACACTTCATAATGCTTAAGGGGTGACATAAATTCTAATTGTGCCCATAGGAGTTTCTTGATCACATTGAAGTCAAAATATGTGCCCCATGATAAAGCTGAAAGTTAGCCCTGCCCCCATCATCATATCCTTAATTTAGATAAAGAAAATTTAGGAGGTGTCCTTCTCATCAAACAATTCTTAATATCAGTATGCTTAAAATGATTGGTACTTTACAATTCAGTACTGAATTGGGGGTGGGGGGAAGGGACAATTTAATTAAACTGCCTTTCTGCCTTTCCATTTGCCTGATGAAAGAGCAGATCTAAGATTTATCAAGGAAATCAGATCTGTTAGCCATGTGTTGAATATGCATCCGAGGAAGTCAAGGATAGATTTGTCAGTGTATAAGGTGACACAAGACTCTTTCTTGGTTTTGCTGCTGAGCTCTGATTATTATTGTTGAAGACGTAGTCATACGTCTTTGGAACTTGGGCTGTATGGTTTCTGTCTATCATCATGTTATCCTGTTTATTTTGCTTATTTTTATAATAGTTAATTGAAAAAAGGAAAAGATTCCCACACCTGAGATTATTTCGAGGCCATTGAAGTATTCCCCGCCCCACCCCAGCTTATTAGCGTTTATTACGTTCTTAGTGCTGCATTTTTGTCTATTATTCTATTGTATTTACATTTCATTCTCAACTGTCCCAGAAATTATTTACATTTTTTTGCATTTAGAAATAAGATATCTACCCAAATATAATGCCTTGAGCTGCCAAAAATATTTTATGAAGTCAGTACTAAGCTATATATGATTTCTCCTTTTAAAGAATACTTAATCAGAGGAATCTAAACATATTAGTTCTCCAAAGTACATTGAGAACTCTCTGAAGCAATCAGCCTTACCATAGGTACAATAAATGTGAAGTTTGCTATTTCAGAGAAGTAATCTTTTCCCCCATTGTACTTGTGTTTTTACTCCTCCTCCTCCACAGGACATTATGGACATTGTTTGGAAACATTTGGGTAGTTGACAATGGTCTCTAACCAGAGTACAAGCAGCCAGTAAGATGCTATAACTGCAGATGCTGAGTCTAGAAATTAATATGTTTGATAGTTTATCAAAGACCCTAATTTGACCATGACATTTATGAGTAGTTACTTGAAATGAAGCCTCTGCTGGATATTTATAAATTCACCACAGAAAATGTTCTTTTCATAGGGCAGGGGTGGGCAACGTTAGGCCCACGGGCCGTATACGGCCCACGGGGTTCCCACCGGCAAACCCCGCCCCTTCCATGCGATTGGCTCCTGCCCGCAAACCCCGCCCCCCAGTGCTTGTGATTGGCTCCCGCCCGCAAACTCCGGCCCCCGGTCTGCAGAAATCCCAGAAACCCCGCCCCCCAACCCCCCGGTCTCCGGTTATAAATATCCAAATGGCCCTTAGCAGAAAAAAGGTTTCCCACCCCTGTCATAGGGCAAATGTTTCTGATGTTCCTTTCATCTCTTTAAAACCTTAACAATTATTTGGAAAGACAGTGTGTGCAGTGGTTAAAGTATTGGACTTCGAGACTCGCTCCATATAAGAGCAGGAAACCCCAGGATCTAGTCCACCCTCCACCACAGAAGCACATTGGGTCACTTTGGGCCAGTTACTCTCTCTCAGCTTAACCTGCCTCACAGGATTGTTGTTGTGGGGAAACTAGGAGGAGCAAGTACTATATGCTGCCTTGAGCACCTCAATGGAAGGCAGGTTATAAATATTAGAAATAAACTATTGTTAAAAATACACTGCTTTCTTTGATTAATTAAAGCAGATTTTAAGGCTCTCTCAGAAAAGCCTGGGGGGGGGGAAAGACATAGCTGCTTTAATAAACCATAGAGAATAGTTGTGTTTGCCCAAAGTCTGAAGCAATTCTTCAGAATAATTTTCAAAACACATTCAGTTAAAGTTTGTAACATTAGTTTATGAACTTCAACTCAACCATATACATGTTTATTTTAAAGAGATTTCCACTATGTTCAGCGGGGTTGACTTCAACTGCAAATTATAGATTACTTTAGTTGATCTTAGTAAATTTGTTGCTATTTGCAAAATATAATTTTAGGACAAGGATCTATTTGTTAACTTGTTTCTTGCAATATACTGCGACCAGCAAAATATAACATCATGTCACAGTGTATCTCATTTCATTTTTTCTGATGCCTTAAAGCTGATCCATTCTAGAAACTTGATGGGCTTATCTTGTGGCATAGAAAGCAGCTGCAATTTCATAAATATGGCTGCATTCCAAATATATGATGGCAAGCATAATCAGCTATTATGTGTTTGTATGCAAGTTTCTTCACGGTCGTATTCTTCTCTGTATAGTAGTTTCATTATTTCATGCTGGCTGGGGAATTCTGGGAGTTAAGGTCCACACATCTTAAAGTTGCCAAGGTTGAGAAACACTGCCCTAGATACTCATGTAACCAGCTTAGTCCTCCCATCTGTGTGGAACTGAAGTGTAATACTGTAATAAAGACACAACATACTACTGTAAATTTCAATGTGATATATGTAGCTGATGCTTTCCTACCTCTGACTACTGCATCTTTCTATTTATTCAATCTGAAAAAAAAGTTTTGCTGGCTTTAATTATCAGTTTTCTTTCATTATTTTTTCTTTCTTTATGGCTAGATGGAAATATTTTGCTATTTAAAAAAGTGAAAACAAACCAATAAAGCAGCAGTTAGAGCTCCCCTACTAGAATGGAAACTGCATAGTAATTATTTTGCGTCCTCCTCCTCCTCTGTCATGTATCCAAGGGGCAAATTGATGTGATATTTAAAAATGCATGTATGCTTTGTATATATTTACACATTTGGAAAAAATATATATAGCATTAGTGGTTTCTCTTCTAATTTCAATGTACAAAAGCTGTTCCAAGTTAATTTCAGGCATTCCACAGAAGAATAGTGCCAGTTCAAAAGCAGCTTGTGGCATCTGTGATCACATGATATTGGCTAAACCCAGTATCTTGATTAATTTCTGGCTCAACTGCATGTATTTGACATTTCTTTTTTTCTATTTTCAAAGCAGAGCTTTGCAGAGCTTATAGCAGAGCTTTCCAAACTTTTCATGTTGGTGACACACTTTTTAGACATGCATCATTTCACGACACACTCTTACAGCAGGGCATCATTTCATGACACACTCTTACAGCAGGGCACAAGGTGGGCACTAGGACCTGCATGGAATCCTGGCAGGGCAGTTTTGGAGGCAGCAGCAGCCGCGACACACCCAGACACTGCAGCCGACACACTAACATGTCCCGACACACAGTTTGGAAAGCTCTGGCTTATAGTCAACCCATTTTCCCACTGAAGGGAAAATTTTCCACTGAAGGGAATTCACCTCCTCCAAGCTCTTAAGCTTCTACCACTCTTTACAGGTCCTTTAAGTGGAATGGTGGCTTAATTTAGCAGGGGTGAAAATGACAAGATTTCTGTTTCCCCCTTCTCTTCTGAAAGTGATGAACAGGCATGTGAAGTGGGATTTCCCCCCCCCCTCTTTTGTGTAGAATGGTGTGAGAAAGGATTTGGTTATTCTACTGGAATGGAAACAACGTATGAGCCATTATAATAAATTGTAGTTCCCACAGCGTAAAACATAATTATTTTTTTAATTAATTAATTAATTTTGCTTAGAATTTATCCACTCCCTTCCCTATTTCAGCCTACAAGTGTGGTAAGAGGTACTGGGAAAAGTATCTTGTTGATGATACTGTATTGCTCCACCTTTTCAGCTCTTGATAGGTTTTTAAATATGGGAATAACAGGTTGTATGAAGTCTTTGGTTATATCTTTTGATAGGTTGATTGATAGGATTTAAGTCTGTATGTACGTGTTAGTTGAGTACCAACTAACAGTGAAAAGACACAATACTACATCACTAAACTCTCTCTACACAGAAACCCTAGCATACAATTTCATTTGGGAAACAGCAAGCCATATTGAAAATGCAAGTCCTTAGAACAGAGCTTTCCAAACTGTGTGTCGCGACACAAAAGTGTGTCGCCACACACAGCGTGGTGTGTCGCCACACCACCCGGAAGCGGCGGCGCGCGCGTGCATGGCGGCTGCCATGCACGCGCGCGCTGCCGTACGCCCCCTGCACCGCCGCACGCCCCTCCCGCGCCACCACCGTGCGCGTGCGTGCCGCCGCACGCCCCCCCGCGCCGCCGCCGTGCGCGCGCTCCGCCGCACGCCCCCCCCGCGCCGCCGCCGTGTGCGCGCGTGTCGCCACCGCCGCCGCCGCTGCCGGGTGTGTCGCCAGCGGCGGCACTTTGGAAAGCCCTGCCTTAGAAGCATGACAGTCCAGACAAGCTGTGATCAACAGACATGTAGGCTTAAGACTATCTATAGACCCATCAAAAAATATAACCAAAGGCTTCATTCACATGTAAATTAACTGCCACCTATAGAACTGCCCAACCCAGGGTACATAACCAACATGATAAACCGAATCTCTCTCTCTCTCTCTCTCTCTCTCTCTCTCTCTCTCTCCTTTGCCAGCCAAAGAACCTCACTTCCTCACATTTTTTCCATAGCTGAGAGAATTCTGACAATATAGCAATTCAAAATGTTAATTGTTTGAGACTTGTTTAAAGGCCCAAATTTCTTACAAGAAGGATAACTAAAGATCTATCTCCTTTTATATCACTGTCAAGTGTTGATGGAGTTGCTCTTCCTGGTGATCCATCTGAGGAAATACAATGAGCTATAGGAAGAATTGGGGCTTTCCTTATGCTGATAGTCTTTCAGTTTACTAAAGCATATTTGCTGCCATTCTATTTTATTTGATGATTTTAATTGTTGTAAGCATTCTTAGGTGATTATATGTATTTGAAGAGTAGGATCAAAACCATAGAAAGATTGTGGGTAAGTAAGGCAGCATAACCCTGTCATTCAGTAACTTTGGAGACTGAAGATGGATTTATTGATTTAGGAATTCTGGACTACAGTGAGCTATGTTAATAATGACTGTATTGAAGTTTGGCATCAATGAAGTGATTGAGGAGCTAGCAAGTTGCCTAAGAGGTGAATTAGTTCAGATCAGAAATGGAGCAGGTAAAACTCTACAAATAGTAGTTTAAGATGCAGTATGCTTGGTTGGTAACTGAAACTATATTAAGTGGTTTTTGTTAACACAGATCCCTGCGGTGTTAGGACCTTTTTAGTTAGGTACTATGAAAATGTTTGGATTTCAATTCCCTTCAAAGCCAGTAGCAAGGGACTATGGCATTTTGCAGTCAGAAATATTTGTAGGACATCTATAGTAGGACTATTAAGAGTTTATCTTTTTTCCCCAAGAGAGGTGACATTTCATGCATTCTTTGAAGAAAAAGCCTGTACCACAATAAATATTAAAGGATTCTGCAATCAACTCAGGAAGGTATACAAAACCATGGGTTCTAGTTATGGTAGAGAAATTAGGATTTGAAACCTTCTAACAGTTTGTGCATATTTTCCGTGGTAATTAACATATAGCATAGGCATAGGCAGACCAGTTATTGGGAACTTTGTGTAATAGGAATGCAGTTGACACATGGGATTACTTTGCACAGGATCCCCCCCCCCCCCCTTCACAACATTCTTTATCTTGTTCGGTTTACTTCATTATCTCTAGTGACACCCTGTGGTTACAGAGGACACTCCAGTTATGTGAATGAGATTAAAAAGGGATCCTTTATTTTTTATCCCACCTTTATTATTTTTACAAATAACTCAAGGCAGGCAACATACCTAATACTCCTTCCTCCTCCTCCTATTTTCTCCACAACAACCACCCTGAGGTGAGTTGGACTGGGAGAGAGTGACTGGCCCAAGGTCACCCAGCCGGCTTTCATGCCTAAGGCGGGACTAGAACTCTGTGTCTCCTGGTTTGCCATTGGCTCCTTCCTCAGGCTGAGAGAAAGTGACTGGCCCAAGGTCACCCAGCCGGTTTTCATGCCTAAGGCGGGACTAGAACTCTCAGTCGCCTGGTTTGCTGTTGGCTCCTTCCTCGGGCTGAGAGAGAGTGACTGGCCCAAGGTCACCCAGCCGGCTTTCATGCCTAAGGCGGGACTAGAACTCTGTGTCTCCTGGTTTGCCATTGGCTCCTTCCTCAGGCTGAGAGAAAGTGACTGGCCCAAGGTGACCCAGCCGGCTTTCATGCCTAAGGCGGGACTAGAACTCTCAGTCTCCTGGTTTGCTGTTGGCTCCTTCCTCGGGCTGAGAGAGAGTGACTGGCCCAAGGTCACCCAGCCGGCTTTCATGCCTAAGGCGGGACTAGAACTCTGTGTCTCCTGGTTTGCCATTGGCTCCTTCCTCGGGCTGAGAGTGACTGGCCCAAGGTGACCCAGCCGGCTTTCATGCCTAAGGCGGGACTAGAACTCTCAGTCTCCTGGTTTGCTGTTGGCTCCTTCCTCGGGCTGAGAGAGAGTGACTGGCCCAAGGTCACCCAGCCGGCTTTCATGCCTAAGGCGGGACTAGAACTCTGTGTCTCCTGGTTTGCCATTGGCTCCTTCCTCAGGCTGAGAGAAAGTGACTGGCCCAAGGTCACCCAGCCGGCTTTCATGCCTAAGGTGGGACTAGAACTCTCAGTCTCCTGGTTTCTAGCCTGGTGCCTTAACCAGTAGACCAAACTGGCTTTATACTGGTTATTATGTTGGCAGAAGAGTATCAGTATATAAGGAGCTCTAACTTACTTTGTAAAGCAAAAAGGGGACAACCCTCCCCCCACCTCCCATGTAATTTATTGTACCAGCAAATGTATTTTTTAGAACACAAAATCAGGCATTGGGGCCAGGAGGGCTGTGAAATAAATTTGGGTTCCTGATTCCTATTAATTTCTGTTGTTTATAACCCAACTCGTTTGTTGTTTCTTTACTTGGTTGCTTGCTTATTGTACGCAGCCCAGAGTCATAGTTGTTCAAGTTGGGAGGCCATATAAATTTATCAGTCAGTCAATCACACACACTAAGCTTTGTATCACTGTTTGCAAATAAATAAATAACCTCCCATGGCAAGTATGCGCAAATGTCATTAGGTGTGTGTGTGTGTATCAGCTTGCAACAATTGGTTTAATATCAACTTACGGTTATTAATAATCATATGGCACCAAACATTAGTAAAATAAAGCTATATGAAGAGTGATTAAAAACAAAAATATTCACTATATGTTGGTAGTATTATCAGGTTTAGTAAGTAACTCATGCTTTTTGCCTTATATGTACACATACATCCACAGTACACTCTATGGTACTCTATCCTGTATCATAATAAATTATAGGTAGTTGTTATTTAAAAAGGCATAATTGTATGTTAAGACCCTTCTACTTCCTGAAATGCATACTGGTGGATATCTGCAATGTCCTAAGTTTCTACTGTTAAAAAAAGAGATGGTCACTCAGTTGATTAAAACAATGTATGTGATTTATTAGATTCTCATATGAAAACTCAAATAGTCACAAATGTGTTTAACAAATTAAACATTCCTTGAAATGGTAGTCAGGTTTCTGATACCACTTTTGTGTAAGAGTACAAATTCTTTTTAAAAGATTAATGTCTGCACGTTTACTCTACAACTAATTTATTTAGCAAGCCATAAACCAAGAAATATACAACTTATCAAGCAAGCAGAGTCGATGGGCGGTAATAGAAAAATGAACAATAAATAAAATAAAATAAAGTACGCTGTGTGCTTACTGCTGAAGTAATGTTCAGCAAGCACTGTAAGGATGGATACCTAGATTGAGTCTAGGAATCTCTGTTGCTTAAGACCTTTCTGCCAAGCACACAGCAGCTACTACAGTACTCTTGATCTCTTACCTGTCCCACCCACTTGTATTTTTTGCAGCTGTTGGGATAAGAATCTATTTCTGCGTACTATGGTATGGGTGACCACAACAAAGACCAGCACAGAGTAAACTCAATTGTCCTGGAAAAAATGTGCATCCTTTTCTTTCTACACATTACCAGGAGAGGTAAAAGCTTGTTTTGCACAAACTTATAAGTAAGTCTGTTTTTAAAACTAGAATCCCCAATGAATTCCTCATACACCTTTCTGGCAGTGACATTGGAGGAAGGAAGGAATTGGCTATTCTGAAGCAGTACTTAATTGTTAGGGAAGAGTTAATAACTTAAATTTGCTGAAATTTCTGATCTGAACCCCAAAATATGTCAAGCTAAGTTTTATATGCTATATTTTAGCCATTTTTATGTCAAACAAATGAGAAATGAAATCTTATGATTGGTTAGGAGGCTTGTGCAAGACACATGAGAATCCAAGAATAAGTAGGAAATCACAAAATCAGTCTCCCTGTCTGCAGTTCACACAGAGCCATGGTTGCAATCAATAAGCCAAGAACCATGGTTTCAAAGTAAGGATTGCCCTAAAATAAGCCATGGTTTATTCACTGATCCAGTTCATCTCACCAGGCTAAAAACAAACCCCATTTTGTCTTAGCAAGATCTGTGAAACCAGCAACACTGTCTAGAAAGTTAAAACTCAAAACAAGTTGAGGCCAGCGAAGATTGCCAAGAGTCATCCAAAAGTCTTTTCAGATACTTTGATTAATAAAAATGGTGTAATGTTAACAAGTAACAAAGCACATCTGCTGAGCAACTATGGTTGACTCTGCCAAAAGACTAACATCCTAAAACAATGTGAATGTTGAGGAAACAATAATGTAGTTGAAGGCGGATGAGTTAGCCTGAAAAAATTTAACTGTAAATGAGTTAGTGTCTTCAGGAGTGGATTGTGTCCTAATACCTGATGTTTTTCTGAGTTCCCTGATGTGCTCTCAGAATTCTGGCCTATCACTGAAAAATCCTGGTGAACATATGAGGGCCACTGGAATGGAGGCAACAGAAGTCCTGATCTTTAAAAAGGGAAAAGTGGAAGATCTAAAAAACTACAGATTAGCAAATCTAACTTTGATCCTGAGGAAGAGCAATTAGTCAGTCTGAAGGTTCTGAGTAATGCCCAATTAGTACAGACCAGCATGGAATTTGCATAAATAAATCCTGCCAGACTAATATCTCTTTTTTAAAGAAAAATGTTGTGTTTTAGGAGATGTAGTTTAAGAAAGATGTAGACTGAAATGGGTCAACAGAGAGTAACAAAGTTACCAAGAGTTTGGAAAATAAGTTCTACAAGAGAAGGCTGAGGACACTGAATACGTTTAGTGTCCAGGTAACTACACTTGAGCTTAGCCAAAAAGCCAAGAAGGATTTAGTGTCCACGTATGATGATGGCATGATAGCACTTTCCAAACACCTGAAGGTTCTCAAACAGAAAAGAGCACATATTTAACCAGGACAAAGTTAAGTTGCAGGAAGATAGATGGCTATTAAGCAGTATGAGAAATTTAACAGCAAAAATTGTTAAACAATGGGCTAGCTTTACCTTTCTTCCTGAGGTTTGTAAGAAGAGAACAGACATGTATTGCAGATGCTCAAAGTCTGAATTTCACAGGAAAAGTATATTAGCTTAAGTTTTAGATGTTTTACAAGCCTCTCTCTAAATCCAGGATTCCAAGACTGTGTGGAAGGCTATAGTGATATATAGTATACTCAGCCCGAAGGCTCCCCCCAACATACGAAGTTTAAAACTCTTAATCCAAGCTGTAGGTGAATTAATTTTACATGGCTTCTTTTATTCTATTTTTAAACATGATTCGTATTTCTAAAAGCTACACATTCAACACTAGAAATTAAGACTTACACTTTTGCATGCCCTTTAGAATATACAGTACAAAGAAATGTATATGCTACAAGTTAAACACCACACACTACTACAAACTGAGATCCAGGATCCAATTCTGAATCAAGTTCTAAGCACCTTTTGTCATCTTTTAAATTTAAGCCCATTCAAGGTATTGCTGGTATTCTAAAGGAGCCAAAATACTCTGAGTAAAGTTTGAAAGTCTATCAAAAATGAGCATTTTGTATTCAGTATCAAACATGCAGGGTGATAACCACCAGGAAATTGATTCTAATATCAATAGATTAGTCCTGCCGATAGCTTAGTTTTCACACCATTTTGAAAAGCTACTCTTGTGTAATGATATTACAATCCACTCTTAAGTAAACTGATTTGGAAGAAGTTCCAACTGATACCGATATAAATTATTTGTTATGTATGTTTATTTACAAATAGGCTATAACATTGTTACCGAAATTAACCATTTGTTTTGAAAATGGTACATTTTATTACTTTTTACCTGCAAATTATTTTGGCAGGCGTAAGTTACTGAATCTTTCATATTTCTTATTCAAAATTACTCCTAATCTATACATTTTTCCATTTTTTAAATCAGAATTTCTGTATTACTAACCCTGTACAGTTCTGTACTATTGTTCTATCAATTGAAATACTTATCTTTATAAATTTTAATGCAATCAAGGCAACATTAGTTCAGAATCAAACAAAGCATCAGTGCCACCTCCCTTCTTTTAGCTTCTGTATCAGAAGATAAAGAACTCTTTAGAGTGGAAAATAAAAATCTTTTGTTAGCATGGACACAATACACGGGATCTGCTTCTTCCCATGGAAGTCAGCTCTGTTCGAAGAAGAACTGAATTCTGCAACTTTGCGATTTACACGTGTTAGGATCTGCATAAGTTCAAGTTTCTTAGCATATTGTTTCAACATCACACACAATGACTGTATAAACCAGGAACCCTCTGAGGAATTCCTCCATGAGTAGTAGCCTAAGAGAAAGTAAAATGTATCAGATATTATGTTGTTCGATCAGTAATTATAAAATCCAGCCATAGAATTTGCTCTCTACAATATTAAGTAATTATCAAACTAACAGCATAGAATTTAATGAAAGTGTCTAAAACAGTATTCTAGTGTTTAATGCATTTGGTCACATTCTACCCAAAATTATTTATTTAACATACTTCATCCCCCCCATTCTTCCAAGTATATTTACTCAGGGGAAATGGAAGAGTGAAAGAAATAACCCCCATTTATTTCCTCAAATAATTCAGTAACAGACTAATCATTCTATTAAATCAGAAAAGTCAGTGATCATGAAATATTTCATAGTGTGATGCCTTCCCCTGTTGTATCTTGGTATGAAGCTTAAAAGAGAAATTGATCTGGGGAACCTTCCAAAAAAATCTGGGAAGACAAAAGACTGGACAGAATGAGGAAAAATCCTCTCCAACAGAATATGGCTAAACACTAAAATGCTGTACGAGAGCATGATTCAAATGTATTGTGTTCCTTTAACTCATCTAACAGACATGATACAGTGTTGGTTCTACCAACCAGAATAATGTAAGGCAAGAAAGTTGGTCTTGTTGGAGAGAATTCTCTTTATGTATTGATCAGAGGTTGACATATACTTCGTCCATGTCAACAATGCTAACTAATTTCTTCTTATAGAGGAAGAAAAATCTGTTCCCTTCTTGTGGATTGAAATGAAGTTTGATAAAGGCAACATCTATCCTGAGTAGATTGTGAGGATTATGGATCAGCAGGAAAGATCACTGGAGGAAGCGTCAGGCCGTATCACATTATATAATTTAGTTCTGGCAATGTGTCTAATAGCTGGAGAATCTTGCATTTGTGACAATGAGAAAACACTTCAATAATACAAGTCGGGTTATTGCAAAGGATTGTGCTGATGTACACCCTTGCAGAAATTGCTGAACATTCCCTACTACAAGAGTGAGTGCTTTACTATGTATTTACCATTGGGCCTACTTGTAATGTCAGATGACACTGGTGAATCCATGGTGGATCTTCTTAAGCACATTAGGTTATAATACTTTAAATGCAGTCTAGCCTGGACTTGACATAATATTTATGTAATCCTCCCCAATAGAGGCTAATCTGTCACTGTCTGAATTGTTACTTGTTCACAATTGCACTTTTGATGGAGAAGGTGTAGGCTGACCATATTTCCTTGAGAGGAAAACGGGACCCTAACCTACCCACAGTTCGCCAGACAAAGTGGGCGCATACGCATGCACTCCATCTGACAGCCTCGCTGGCAGCGCTTTCCCTGCGGCCCCCCAGCAAACATGGGCGCTCTCTCATTGAGAACGGGACAAAATGGACATTGTCCACATAAGGAACAGTTGGGAATTGTTTAAAAAACAGGACTGTCCCGTTCAAAAGGGGACGTATGGTCAGCCTAAGAAGGTATGACTTTTTAGGAAACTCAGGTCCTCCAGGCAATTTAAGTTGGTGATGATGACCTTCCCTGCTAAGAGTAGATTAATGAGCAGTTTGCCCAAATGTGAACACAGATGAGTGCTCTGAAACTGAAGGACTGTCCAATGAAGAGTATCAGAGCAGGCCTGATAATAACAAAACTTCAGGTAACGTTTCTGAAGTGGATGGAAGGATGGCAGATGAGGTCACATTTCTCAGCTGAGTTCCAGGAAGCATTTGCTAAAAGCCTTGCTTGTTCCTTACATAACCTAGAGGTGTATAATTACTATACTGTTTTGTTTTGCATACTTTTTAAAAAGTATCCAGAGATTTGGGGGGGAGCGGTAATATGAAGTGAAAAAGTACAAAGCCTGAGAAAGGAAATGAGGAGGGAGAATTGTGTCCTGAATGAAAAGCACTAAATACATATGAAGATGAGTCAGAGATCACCAGATATCACTGAAATTTAACACATTTCAGAGCATGATCTTGCCTTTCCTAGTGACAGAGGAAATTAATCTAGTGACGGATACCTTCTGACACCCAATGGAAAGACAGACTAAATTCTCAAGCATCCTCTAAAGGAAAGGTTGAGAATTGTATTAAAAATAAAAAGTTGTTTACATGTGTCCATCTGGCTGGCGTGCTATGGTCCATGAGGTCACGAAGAGTCGGACACGACTAAACGACTGAACAACAACAACAAAAAAATCTGGAAAAATCAGAAATAGAGTTTTTGCAAGTCATTCACTTCTTAAAATGAAGTTCATGGATGGTTGAGAGTCAGTAATGTTTTTCTTCTTGTACTGAAGTAGCACTGGAAGAAAAGACCTAAACAACTCAGATTCTGGCACAAGTCTTGCATTGTATTGGAGAAAAAAAAATCTAGGTTCGTGTTACTTTTGCTTAGTACATTACACACTTCTGGAAGAAAATATTCAATTTTTTGCTGAATGGGAGATACCCCAAAGAGGGCTTATAAAACTGCTTATAGGTTGAATCCAGACCTAGCCATATATAGAAAAATCCTACTGAAACCAGTATGAACAAGTTAGTCAAAATGAATTTAAGTCCCACTAATTTCAACAGATCTATTCAAAGTAAGGTTATGAATTTAAATCTATGGTATTTTACACAAAAGTTGCATTTCCCATTAATTTATCTTACCAGGAGCAGTAGAATAAGCATATAGGAAGTCTGCCTCTACAGGTATTTTCTGACACACTCTTTCCTCTGAGCTGCTGTCTGTTTCAATTCCAGAATCAAGGTCTGTTCCTCTACAAGCCTACCAAATGCAAACCAGGAAAATGCCATGAATATTACTAAAATTCTTTATTAACACTGATGGGATACAAATGAGTAAACACAGAGTAGAGGTGTGCAGTACAGTATTCTGACCCCAAGCAGAAAAAGTGCTTTGGATCCAGCATGGATGTGTTTGCTGTACCTGTCAGCAAGATCTTAAAGAAGCCATGCTTTTTCTTGGTCTCACAAGGTAGTTTCCTGGGCCCACACAGTTACCATGCAAGACCATGAAAAGACATGGCTTAAGATGCTCCTGATAAATACAGTGAGCATGTCCACATCATCTATGAACACTGGAATATCCCTAAATCCCTCATATGCATGATGCACATAACAAACTGTAACATGCAATACTTAAGTTCCATATTAAATTTGGAAGTTTTATCATTACCAAAGACTTTCTGAATCATATTAAAATTTCACACCACATTTAGAGTACAGGTAGTCCTCACTTAACAACCGTTTGTATAACAACGGTCCAAAGTTACGACAGCCTCGGAAAAAGTACTTTACGACCTGTACTCACACTTACGACTGTCACAAAATGTTGTACCACCCCCGCAGTCACATGATTGCAATTCAGGCACTTGGCAGCCAGCTCATTTACGACCAGTTGCAGCATCCTGTGGTCATGTGATCATGATTTGCGACCTTTTCGGCCAGTTACTGGCAAAAAAACGTCCATTGGGGAAGCTGGATTTGCTTAACAACCACGGTGATTCACTTAATCTGTGATTCACTTAACAACCATTGTGAAAATGGTCATAAAATCGGGTATGGTCATGTGGTGATTCACTTAATGACTGCACTGCTTAACAACCAGTTTTCCGGTCCCTATTGTGGTCATTAAGTGAGGACTACCTGTACTCTGCTGCAATGGAGATCACAGATGAAATCATGCTCAGGAAATGGTTTTGTAAACTGTGCATGACTTAGACTTGGGTCAAGTGATGTTTGATAATTTTAATTTCTAAAGGAGAATGTTTCTGGTGTGGAAACATCTATTTATTTTACGGATTATGAATTAGATTGCTTTATTTTGAAAATAAGTGATCAAAATAAATAAGCAATTATTTCAAAAATAAATTCTCTGACTTTCTTAAAGAAAGGACATAAGTCTTTTGGGAAGGGACTGCTAGATCTATCAGTTCTTGGTGTAAACAAACAAGAATAATTTGTATTACTACACAAGAACAATTATGGTAGGAATATCAGAAGAGGGTTCAGGTGCTTCCCTACGGATGCCAGAAGGATTCCACTTCATTACTATTCCCAATTCAATGTGTATGTTGGGGTGGGCAACATCTGGTCCTTTGAGGAAGTATATTTTTATTGGAAGATTTCCATCTCTCTACTTTGTGTTATTTATTACCTGAATAAAAAAGAGCTTTGGCTTCCCTCGCAAGGTCTTACACCTGTCTCCTCTGAAGAGGCTGGTTAACATTTTCAGCTCTAGAGGGCCATCTGTGCCATAAATCAATCCATCCTCCCCATGGCTTAGCAAAACACAAGCAAAACTATTTCTCTTTTTATGATCATCCCTGGCAACTTAAAGAAAAGATAAACAATAATGTTTATGTTGTGATCAGAAATTCTTGAGGCTGGACTTCTCAGATAAAGTTAGTAACACTTTTCTTCAAATTAACAAAGACAATTATATTTGCTCTAAAACAGGGGTGGGCAACGTCAGGCCCGCGGGCCGTATACGGCCCGTGGGGCTCCCACCCGCAAACCCCGCCCCACGTGATTGTCTCCCACCCGCAAACCGCGCCCCACGTGATTGGCTCCCACCTGCAAACCCCGCCCCACGTGATTGGCTCCCACCCGCAAACCCCGCCCCACGTGATTGGCTCCCGCCCACAAACTCCGGCACCCAGTCCGTGGAAATCCGAGAAACCCCGCCCCCCACCCCCCGGTTATAAATATACAAATGGCCCTTGGCAGAAAAAAGGTTCCCCACCCCTGCTCTAAAATAAGACTTTTGAATGTTAAGATCTCATTGCTCTGTAGCAGCAGAGAAACATTTTTTAGTAGTTTTCTTTTTGCTCTTCCAAAAACGAACTATAATTTTGCTATCTTCATCAGGATAGTCACAGTAAAGTACTTTCCTGTTTAAAATATCCAGATAACTTTCAAGATGCAGAACATATTTTGACTCTAACCTATAGCACTGAAATGTTCAACATTATTTTATTAAAACTAGAAACTAACAAAAATGATGGGAATTCAGTGAAACAAAACACCTTTGAATACAACAAATTTTACTCTGAAATCTAGCTTTGATTTGGATTTAATAATACTAAGACTCTTCAAAAGCCTACACTTTCCTACTGAGATGCCATACAATTCTTTTAATTGTAGGCATAAACTTTTATATTTCATTAAGAAGAACAGATAGAGTAGCTCCAAACTTAAAACTTTAGCTCACTATGTATTATACTTCAATACAACTGATGAGGTATCATAAAGTGACTACTCACTGTTTTGCAATACATCAATAATTTGTTTACATGAAAGATCATTATAAGGTTTCACGTTATATCCCAATGTTCTGAAAGTGTCCAAAACAAGTGCTGCGTCTGCATCTGTACCAGATCGAAGTGTCATTCCTTCATGTTAAAAAACAAAAGGAGGAAAAAAAAGTTGTAAGACAGATTTATTTTATTTTATTTATTTTCTATCCCGCCTTTATTCTTTTTATAAATAACTCAAGGCGGCGCACATACCTAACACTCCTTCCTCCTCCTACTTTCCCCACAACAACCTTGTGAGGTGAGTTGGGCTGAGAGAGAGAGACTGGCCCAAGGTCACCCAGCCGGCTTTCATGCCTAAGGCGGGACTAGAACTCTCAGTCTCCTGGTTTGCCATTGGCTCCTTCCTAGGGCTGAGAGACAGGGACTGGCCCAAGGTCACCCAGCCGGCTTTCATGCCTAAGGCGGGACTAGAACTCTCAGTCTCCTGGTTTCTAGCCCAGCTGTATAACACAGGCAGCATCTGTCCAGCTAGAGCAGAGGTTTCCAAACTTTTCACATTGGTGACACACTTTTTAGACGTGCATCATTTCACGACACACTCTTACAGCAGGGCACAAGGCAGGCACTAGGACCTGCGTGGAATCACAGCAGGTTTGGAGGCAGCAGGGCACAAGGTAGGCACTAGGACCTGCGTGGAATCCTGGCAGGGCCCGGAGGCGGCAGCAGCCGCGACACACCCAGACACTGCAGCTGACACACTAACGTGTCCCGACACACAGTTTGGAAAGCTCTGAGCTAGAGAATACAAAGTGTGACATAACAGCTATACTGGGACTTGTTCTCAGACAGATCTCACATACAAGGCTATGCAAGCGTTCACAGTTGAGTATCCTGGCAAGGCAGGATTTCCAATTACATTTGCTCTTTAAGTCACCCAGAGTTGTGGATTCGAGATGGGTGGCCAAACAAACAAACAGACAAATCTCTTTGGAAGAGCCTTTCATGCTGAATATACAATGATCTAGCAGGAAGCTGAGTGCTCCGGGACACTGAAGAGAGAGGAGGGCTTACTTAAAATGCCCTTATTACCACAATCTAGGAATGCTGTATCCGTGTGCAATGCCCTTCCATAGCCTTAGTTATATGAAGGTATGGTAGTATTGAGCACACAGCCAGAATGGAGAGGGCAGAGCCATCTTTCAGAGATAGCTGCAGTGTCTGAAATTGTAGAAGTGGGGCAGATGTGCCTGGGGGACATTGGGTGTAGCTGTGACACCCTACAGACTTTGAATCTTCATGCATTCTGAAGAATGGCTGCAGAGAATAGGTTGTGAGAAGCACTATTTAAATGCCAAGCAAGTTGTCAAGGGAATGAGACTTCACCTTACATCAAGTGGTGTAATTTTTCCCACAATGTTAGTTCTGTCCCTTTGTACTCAGGGAATTTTTCTGTTTTAAAAGGCAACAAGAGGACCATAAGTAGTGGCAAGTTCTTCCTTATGATGTACATGGAAGAATAGCTATCTGGCTGTACATGACTGCTACAGCCTAATCTGAACTTACTGATCTAAACCACCAATATACTAGTAGTAGTAGCTGGCTTGACCTTCTTTTACTAGGAGAAATGTAGCTGGCTTGACCTTCTTTTCTGCTTTCCCATATATGTTACCCTTTTGCCTCTTCTTTACCATTTAATGTTTCTGTAGCCATAACTTAAATGTTCCCTGGAGTTGAACTGGGATATTGGAAATTTGGCCCAAGATGTCCCACTGGCTGTGAATACTCATTTTTTGGACCACTGGGAGGCGACATTGAGTATTTTTAAAGCTGTGATCAGAAGTGCATGCTTAACCATACAGCAGAGCTTTCCAAACTGTGTGTCGCGACACAAAAGTGTGTCGCCTGTGGGGCCCAGATGTGTCGCGTCAAAACCTGGAAGCGCTTCCGGGTTTTCCCACGGCGACACACCAACGGTGGCGCGCAAAAACTGAAAGCGGCAGCAGCGCTTCCGGGATTTTGCGCGCTGCCCAACGGCGGCACTTCCGGGTTTTCCCGCGGCGACACACCAACGGCAGTTGGTGTGTCGCCACAGGAAAACTTTGGAAAGCCCTGCCATACAGTATAGGTTTGATGGCCTTAGGAAATACAACTCCAAAGGATGACACTGTAGAGCAGAGCTTTCCAAACTTTTCATGTTGGTGACACACATGCATCATTTCGCGACACACTCTTACAGCAGGGCACTAGGACCTGCGTGGAAGCCAGGAGGCAGCAGCAGCCGCGACACACCCAGACCCTGCAGCCGACACACTAACGTGTCCCGACACACCGTTTGGAAAGCTATGCTGTAGAGAGAATGCAAATTTTAGGAAATATATTCAAAATAAATGCATTTGATTGTAAATTATCTTTTTATCTTTTTAATTTTAAAAAATAAAAATTTGATCTTTACCAGTAGCTGGATGGAAATGTTTATTGTTGACCAGAATACATATCCCCATTTCTGGATAATCCATTCTATAACTTTCATCTGTTTGTATCACAGAATCAACAGATTTGCTAAAAGGAATGCTTTTCCTATGAAGAAATAAAATAACGTGAGGCTAATGTTAAGCCATTCAAGTTATGTAGCAAAGACCAAGATCTTTAATACTATGGGGTTTCTGTAAATTCAGATAATTGTCAATGTTAATCTCAGATGAAGGGTTGCTAGCAAAAACAAAAACAAAAACTAGTTACACAAACTACAAGGAATCAGATAATGAAGAATGAGTAAAGTAACTACATATCTCAAGGCTGTTTAATGCAAGAAGATTAAATTAGTCTAAGTTTATTTCTACCATAAGAATCAGCATAATGTACAACAGGGAGATGATATCACTGAAAATAAATGAGATAAAGGAGTTGAGATATAGGGATTGTGGTAATATACACAATAGGGCTGTGCACATCCCAAAGAAGATTTAGAAGACGTGATTTGGGCCCAGTGCAAACAACTCTCTGCTGTTCATTAAAGCAGCCTAACTTTTTGTAGCTTCTATGAAAGCAGGAAAAAAAAGTTGCTTGCTTTAAGAGCTGACTTGTTAAAGCAGCAGAATCTTTTTTTTTTTCATGCTCATGCAAAAACCTGAACAAAAGACAGGCTGCTTTAATGAACAGCAGAGAGGTGTTGCGTTTATGCAAGGTCCCAAAAACGTCTTGTGATGCGTGTGTACCCCAAGCTCAAGGAGATACAACAAAAACATGTTCTACCTTTGTTCTTTTGGATACAAAATTATTACACACTTTTATAAAAAGAGCTATTTAGTGAACTTTTAGTTATAAAACCATAAGATACTGAACTAAGGTAGGAATTATTTGTAATTATCTGGGGGCTGATAGTTTAATACATTTCTCTTATTTATTTTGTTGAGATTCACATTTACAAACTGGCACTTCCCATAGTACCCCCCCTTTCACACAGAATATAAAGTAAGGGTGCTGCTACAATCCTCATAATTTTACTTCTCTTTGCTTTTGCTACAGAATAGTAGTGAGTCCTAAGTGCCAAATGAAACATCCACTACAGGCTGACACACACTAACCTGATGCCAGTCTCATTGTAGGAACTGGGTGCACTGTGGGTAACTATTACATTTGGTTTAAATAGGTCAGTGAGAGGTCCCATAAACCAATTCCTGTTTTAACTAGAAAAACAATTGTAAAAAAAAAATAGACACACCCTTCCACCCAGCAAAAAGGCCCTGCTTACCCTTCAGAACCAGAGAAAGTCTTTGCATCTGTTACAGTTTGTGGTGATTTCAGGACATGGTTTTCATCTGCCATAGTTACTTCTGTTTGTAAATAAAAGAAAAAGTTATATAATTTTAATTGTATAATTAAATAGCGAGCACCTTTCGCTTCATTACACCTTAAAATGTAATAGAGATACCCAACCCTGTTTGCCTTTTGTAAGGCACTGAAGACCTGGCTATTCCTCCAGGCATTTGGGGCAGGGGAAATTCTTTGTTTGTAATCTTGTAAACCGCCCAGAGTCGCTGGTGTGAGAAGTGCCAAATGAAGCATCCACTACTGGCTGACACACTCTTAGTTGATGGCTATATAAATGAATGAAATAAATAATGCTCTAACAAGCCGTTGCAAACAATGTGTGACTTAGCAAAGCCTGACTTTGTATTGTAAATTCCTGCACGTGTGCGCTTAGAGTTACTTAGAAAGCTTTGCGGATTGCATCCTTGCATTGTCAATCCCTTTTGAGAAACGAAGTCAATAGTTACTGCATCTGTGGGACCAATGGACATGTGGTGTGTTTTCCATGAAATGTGGAACTATTTCAGTTAGGCAATTTATCTACTGACGTATGATAGATCAATACTTCAAGGGGTCTCGGGATGCTAATTTCCCTCTCTTCAATTGGATTGCCCTAGCCATATGTGCTAGATACCCTACAGCAGGGATCTACTATATGCGAACACTTTCTGAGGTCCTGATGCTGGACTCCTGACAGCAGGCATAAGCGTGTGACTATTAAGAGGGGCTCCCCTTCACCTGTGGGGTCTGCTCAAGGCAGAACAGTGGCAAATGTTGCCATCCTGATGGGGCAGATGGACGCTGTCTAGGATGGTACGGAGTATGATCATAGGCCCAAAGCCAATACCAAGGGCAGATAATAAAGCAAAATCTGAGAGCCAGATTTTAGTATACCCAAGGCAGTGACAATCCAGGGGTGGGATGGGGAATTCAAGAAATGTCAGGACCTGGACACCTTACCATCTGAGGTGAAAAAGGCTTAGGGTCTAGGTAAAGGTAAAGGTTCCCCCTGCACATTTGTGCAGTCGTGTCCGACTCTAGGGGCCGGTGCTCATCTCCGTTTGTTAGCCAAAGAGCCAGCATTGTCCAAAGACGCTTCCGCAGTCATGTGGCCGGCATGACGCACGCGGAACGCTGTTACCTTCCCACCAAAGTGGTACCTATTAGTCTACTTGCATTTGCATGCTTTCGAATTGCTAGGTTGGCAAGAGCTGGGGCGAGTGCGGGAGCTCACTCCATCACGCGGGGCTAGGGTCTCGAACCTCCAAACTTGCGACCTTCCGATCAACAAGCCTGGCATCTTACCCGCTGAGCCACCACGCCCCTTAGGCTTAGGGTGTATGGACACCCAATTAATAGCAGGACAAAAGGTATGGGTACATTACTGAAACCAATCAGACCAAGCTGGGGAAATTCTCAGCAAAATACCTGGTGTTACTTTGGGTTCTCCTTGCTGATTCTGCAGCCCCTCTATGTTTCGATGCTGCTAAACTCACCCAGCAGGAATGATAAATTTTCTGTGTCCACATAAGTTGCTTAAAAATGGCAGGTTAATATCCCTGTTGGAATACATTTGGTTGTACCAAGTTCCAATGTGCTTCAACATTGATGATCTAAAGGATGGACTCAAGACAGGGTATTCCCATAATTCTCCACTAATTAGCTGATAGAATTGTCAATTTGAATTATTAATGTTACTTTTGTTTAAGCATCAGGATGCCTTCGTTATGTTCCTGCTTCACCTTACATGCTGGCCGCATCTTGTCAGCTCTTCAAGGTAGAACAGATTAGGAAACCAAAGTCATTCAGGCCAATACTACTTTTATTATAAAGTTATAGTAACAGAATCTTACAAGTCTGAATAGGTTTCCCCACTCCTATCTTTGAGAGAACTAGGGATGATCTTCCGAGATGTTTTCTAAGATTACAGTTCTGTCCTGTACTCAAATTTCTTTTATCTGACTGTTGTCTTGGTAGTGGTACCTTCTGCCCATTACACAGCTGTGTTCCACTACACAATACCTACAAGAAGTGGTGACAGATCTCACCACGGAATGACCCCATTTCAGCGCTGTGGGTCAATAATAAATATCATCACAGATGCAATGGCTTCCTAATACAGTATATTTACCTATTCGATTTGATGTCACCCAACTCCAAACTACTCTGTACAGCTCACAATACACCAGGCAGTATAAAAACAATATAATGGAAACAACAGACAACAAAACCAAATTTGAACAAAAGAAAAAGAAAGAAGGAAGAAGTGCTTCCTGAGGTCAATGGGAATTATATGAATGTTACAGGGACGGCTGATTGGGTATCTTTTCAGGCTGGAGTCCGACAACAGGAAAAAAATTAAACTAGGCATTGATTACATCTGTAATCATTCTTGTAATTGTTATTCTTTTATTTATTTCAGTTTGTATCTTGTACTTCTGAATTAAGCATGATATGCTAAACCAGAGCTTTTCAAACTGTGTGTCGGCTGCAGTGTCTGGGTGTGTCGCGGTTCCTGCTGCCTCCGAGCCCTGCCAGGATTCCGTGCAGGTCCTAGTGCCTGCCTTGTGCCTTGCTGCCTCCAAACCTGCTGTGATTCCGCGCAGGTCCTAGTGCCTGCCTTGTGTCCTGCTGTAAGAGTGTGTCACGAAATGATGCATGTCTAAAAAGTGTGTCACCAACATGAAAAGTTTGGAAAGCTCTGTGCTAAACGTTTATTTCGTATTAGATAAATGCATGAGAAAAAACTGGAGTGGAGCACACTAGTGAGGCAGAAGATTATGAGCTAATTAAAAGCTCACTTTTTCCTTCTGCATATATAAGATAGATACTCTATCAAGCTGTTGCAAATTATATATAACTTAGTTAAGCTTTGTATCGTAAATTGCAGATTGCATCATTGTATTGTAAACTGCTCTTGCCTTTGAACTTTTTATCTATATTTCTCCATGCAACATTTAAGATAAAGAGGACAACCTGAGATAATAGGGAAGGGAGGGAAGGTAGCGCTATGTTAGAAATAATGCTTAGGTACAAATCTCTTTGGTCAATTATCTGAGTTCCCAAGTTATTGATAGCCTATGTCATCATCACATTTGCTAGGGATCCTTACTTAAAAATATCCCCAGCAGCAGGTCAACTGAACAATGCCCGAGTCACTGATAAGATGTGCCACCAAGCGATCTCCAAGTGTGATTGTTTATACTCTCTTCCCTTTAGAAAAAGTAAGAGGACTGGTATATCTTTTTGTCTGTAACTCTTAATACAGGTAGTCCTCAACTTATGACCATTCAAAGTTACGATGGCGTTGAAAAAAATGACTTACAACCAACCCTTGCAGTTATGACTGTCTCAGCGTCCCTGTGGTCAGGTGATCAAAATTCAGGTGCTTGGCAACCAGCATGTATTTATGATGATTGCAGCATCCCAGGGTCACGTGATCGCCATTTGCAACCTTCCTAGCTGGCTTCCGACAAGCAAAGTCAATGTGGGAAGCTGGATTCACTTAATGACCATGTGAGTCACTTAATGACCACGGTGATTCGCTTAATAGCAGCAGCAAAAAAATCATAAAAACGGGCGTGACTCGCTTAACAACTGCCTCGCTTAGTAATGGAAGTTCTGGTCCCAATTGTGGTTGTTAGTGGTCTGTATTTACTCAATACTCTCTCTCTCTCTTTTTTTGCATTTCACCCTGGTTTGAGCCTAGTGTCTCTGAATCCTAAAAAAACCTATTGGCTACTGGCTAGTCACACATGCAAATGATAACATGAATGACTTCCTTCAATAATTCTCAAAGAAAATACAACTCTAGTTACCAGTAAGGCTTAACTGATTATTCTGAGGGAATGTTTGTCTAGCTAAAGAAATTGAGGGTTCAATTTTTGTAAAGCCCAGAACACACAGAAAGCTTACACATATAATTAGGGGAAATTCTACCATTTCAGTCCAATACATAGAGTCCAAGATACTTACAAGAAAACAAACTCCGTGAATACAAAGAACACTAGTTGTATGAGTTAAATGAAAATGTCATTGCTTTAAAAATAATTGCATTTCACTTGAAAAGACAACTGTTTCTAAAATAAAGCAAATTGGCCACACACTTTCCTAGAAAAAAGGGCCACAAAAAGACCTACCGATAAGCAGACATTGTTCTGATTTTGTAGACCCTAACACATGCTCTGTCAGCAAGTATTTATTTCTGTTCCACCACAGTGATAATAACATACAGAAGCATCAAACCTCTTGAGAGGACAATGCTGTTACCAGCTAACCTCACTCCTGTATTAAAGCATTACCTCATCTTGGTTAGCTAATGCACTGATGTCATCTTCTGTCAAGCAGAATATACGTTCCTCTGGGGAAGATGATCTCATTCCACGAAGGAAAAAAATCCATCTAGGAACACTTAAGTTAATTCTTGTCTGCTTTTTGGTACTACTACTTGCTCCCCTGTGTTTCTTTGACAGAAACACAGTTAAGAAAGTTAAAGAAAATTTAGATGCTTTAAATATGTCAGCTGACATATCTGATAATCTAGGTCAATGTAATTATTTTTAATGCAATTTAATTTTAAAGACAGCATTTTTTATACAGTGGCAGGTAGTGTGGTCTACCTGAGAAAGACACTGAACAAAAAACAAAACACAACTGCTAGATCATATTTGAAACGGTAATTTTCCATATTCTTCCTCAGATAACTGAACTACTGTTCACCCAGGATAGCACTCCACCAGAAATTGTAATGTTTTAAAATACTTTTTCAATAGCATGCTTCTCATTCAGCATTACCAGTTTACCATCTTAAATATATTCAATGTGATACACATAGAAGAATGGAATTCAGATTCCCAGCTACATGCGTAGGTCACATATACTATTGAGTAACTGTAAAGGATCCAGGGAAGTATCCAGGACAGGACAGTCCTTCTTCCAACTGTGGTCTGTATCAGATTCAGAGGCATTACCGGAAATACACATTTTACCTGAGCCATGTACACTTGCTTTGCAGGATGCTAGCTTCCCACTCATTAAATTGAAAGATTCTAGAAAGCAAAATTAAGATAGGGCAGGAACTCCAAAGAATGCAATCACAGAACATTCTCAACTTGGTCATCATTGGCGATCACTCGTAGCCGAGTAAGATTGTCTTCCAAAGGTAAAATTTTAACAGTGGATCCGTAAGTGGCTATAAAGGCCAATTTGGATCCGCACAACCTCCCACAACGAGGGCATAGGTTTCCGGGTGGGAGACGGTCATGATGAGGGTTTGCCTGACATGCCTTCCTTTCAGCTCTTTTCTCCCTTTCGCCCTGTACTCGTGCTTCTTCAAAGTCCATAGCGCCATTAATAAAGGCTGACCTCCAATTGAAACGCTCATGAGTTAGGGCTTCCCAGTTCTCAAAACCAGAAACCAGAAATTATTTTTCTTTTGAATTATACAATTCTTAGAGAAAGCACAGCTGAAATTAATAACTCTTCTCTAGCAGGCAGGGCTGGGTGTGGTGCCTTTTCCATCTATTTACGGTTTGAGGCTATAATTACTGACAGAAGCTGGGTGCAGCCTTGATTAATCTGCCTACTCTCTTAGGTGACTGTTACATTTCAGAAAACAATAGAAAGCACAGATGTGTTCCAGATATATTTCCAGTGTGGTGTAGTGGTTAAAGCACTGACTGGAACAGGGGAGGCACAGCTTCAAGCCTTGGAAATTCACCAGATGACAACAGACAATTACTTTATATCAATTCAACCTACTGCCCAGGGTTGCTATTGTGGGGGGAAAAAATGAAGGGAGATCACCGCGTAACCTGGCTTGAGTTTTAGAAGGAAAGGCAGGATATAAACCAAATAAGCAAATAAATGGTTTGTGGTGAACTTCTTACAAAAATCAGCTACGAAAAATATTTTCCAGGCAATTCAAGATTAGCTTCAGAACACAAATAAGTGAAATAATGAACAAAACTAGCTAACCCTATACAGGTAGTCGTCATTTAGCAACTGCTGTTACAATGGTGATGAAAAAAGTAACATTAGGACCAATTCTTTCATTTACGACCTTCACAGGTCTGTAAAGCAAAGGAAAGCTGAAGTAAGATGATAAGCACAGTTGCAATTTCATTTAGCAACTGTTCCGCTTAATGACTGAGCTTCTGGTCCCAGTCGTGGTCTTGCTAAACAAGGACTTCCTGTATTTGTGTGTGCTAAATCACTTTCACTTTTTCTATACAAAAGCAAACTGCATAACTTTCATTTTCTTTTACAGAATGAAGCAAGTAAAGCTACAGGTGCCCAGTGGCTCCTGACATACAGTATAAAAGGTACACCTGGTAAACTGCTCTTAAGACTGTTGCAGAGGTCAGAAAATAAGATCATCTATTTGTATTCTAAGAGTTTCAACCATATTTGCATCCCTGATTTTATCCCCATCTCTTTGGACCAGTTGTGTAGAGGCACTGAATGAAATTTTATCTTGGATAGTTAACGTCATCATCAAAGACTTTAGTTTCTGGTAAAGAACTCTGCAAAATTAGAGAAGACAATACTACCCATGCTTTAACTCCTGAGGGAGAAGCAGGGTATAAATCTTAACAAATAGATAAGTTAATTTCATGCTTTCCTCAGTTGAAAACTCTGAAGACTTTTAAGGGAAACCAAATATTTAGAGACCAGCATTCTCAAGGAATAGTAGGGTTAAAAAAAAGTAGGGGCGTGGTGGCTCAGCGGGTAAGAGGCCAGACAGAAGATCGCAAGTTCGGAGGTTCGAATCCCTAGCCCTGCGTGCGGAGTGAGCTCCCGCACTAGCTCCAGCTCTTGCCAACCTAGCAACTCGAAAGCATGCAAATGCAAGTAGATGAATAGGTACCACTTCGGTGGGATGGTAACAGTGCTCCACGCGTGTCATGCAGCCACAGGACCGTGGAAGCGTCTTCGGACAGCGCTGACTCTTCGGGTAACAAACGGAGATGAGCACCGGCCCCTAGAGTCGGACACGACTGCACAAATGTTTGGGGGGAACCTTTACCTTTTTATTCTCAAGGAGGGTTTTCATGTGGATTCTGCACATTGTTATCGATGCAGTATTGACATTTTCTTGATAGCAGCCCCTGAACTCAATGTGCTGTATTTCTGAATAAACTACCCCAAGATTGTGCTGTAATTTATCAGACTTCCCTCCAAATGTACTTGTTTTGAAGATCTGACCATTCTTCCTCCAGAAAAATTTCAGAACCATTTCTAGAACAATGAAAAATATTTGGTACAACTAACATTTCTCAGGAAGCACTTTAGTGCTTTTTCTTCACACCACAGGATGTAGTTTTGCTATTAAGCCAGGCAGTTTCAGTGTGAATGAGCCCTTGAATTGAAGACTGTTCATGTACTCTCATGGAGGCTGCCATAAATGTATTGTAATCTTGATCTCTATATAAGGCCTCTCAAGCCCAAACTCTGGATCCAAAACTAACAGCAGTGAACACAAAATAATTAGGTTTGGCTTTGCAGGCAGTTTCTTGGGGTGCCAAAATACAGGTGGAAAATCAGTGTTAAACGGTAGTTTAATTAATTTAGGGTAACCAATTTACCCCCTTGCCTTAATACTTACAAAGATTAAACTTCTCCTCTTTTAAGGATACAGTATTGAATATTATGAGGCTCCCTTTTCTTCATTCACTTAGGCAACAGTAGGCGTTTGGTGTTTATTTTTTAATACTCATTTCTCTTCTATTACCATTGAAACGTCGTGAACGTTAAGTTGAGCAAAGGACAAAGAGGGAAAGGAAAGAACACAGCGGCTCCATTCCACCGCCAGTTCAGTTTTTTAAACCGCGACGTGTACGCCGCTGCCCAAGGGGGTCGATAACAGAGCGAGCCACTCCTGCAGCCCAGTGAGTGGGTCGCCTTTGTTTCTAGGCCAGACCCACTACATACTGTGCTACCTGCAACCCGCTGCTCGGCCACGTCTTAGTTTCTGAGGATTAAGTAGGTGAGTGTGCCTGTCGGGGCAGAAGCAAGCAAGAGCAATTAACCGCGATGGCGCCTATTAGTAGCTTCGGCTGCTTAGACCAGTGTTTCTCAACCTCAGCCACTTGAAGCTGTGTGGACTTCCACTCCCTAGCTATGCTGGCTGGGGAATTCTGGGAGTTGAAGTCCACACAGCTTAAAGTGGCTGAGGTTAAGAAACACTGGGTTAGACTGCTTAGAGAAAGGAGAAACGAAGAGGAGAGCAGCAGCAGCAGCAGGCACGCGTCTCGCCTCTCTTCGCGGGTTAGCTCGGCTGGAAGCAACTTTTAAAGTTAAAACGCTCTATTTCTAACCAAGCTGCAAGGACTACCGCACCGGACGAAGAAAGAACTGCTCGAGCGACTCTCCCCGCGCCCTGTCGGCGCAGCACCCAGGCGCCACCCCGGGACTGAAAAATGACTTAAGACGGGAAACCACCCACCACCCGGCCAGAGTCACTGACCTCTGGTGACTCCTCCTTCGCTCCTACGGCTTTACCCTCTTCCCGACCGCTTCCAGGGCTCCCTACGCCCGCTTTCTTCTGCACTTGGTTCCCCAGCTCAACCTCGCTCTTAGCACCGCCCTGGAGGAAGGGGGGAGGGAGAGAGGAAGGAAGGGATTAAGAGGGGAGGGAGGGAGAGAGGAAGGAAGGGATTGCCGCTGCCTAGCACTAACGACGACCACAGCAACAAGAACATTCGTCCAATGGCAAACGCCGGCGCGGTCTGGTTCCTGCCATCTTTCGAAGGTTGGTTGGCAACCGCGCCCCTCCCTCGTAAAGGGGCTGCAAGAAGCCGCCCCCTCTCCGCCGAGGTAGGTAGGCTGAGCGTCCTCCGTTTCATCGCAGTTGCTAGGGCGAGTGTAAAACGGTACCGCGCGATCATGCAGCCTCCGATTCTTCCGTTTTGACGCTGCATGTTGCCTCCAGGTTGCGTAGGCCTTTGAGGTTTTCTGGGGAGCTGGCAAGGGAGATGCTATTTGAAGTGAAGGCTGAGAACGTATGCTGCATTGCAGATCCCACCCTTCTATCTGTCCGTGTAAATAGATAGATACACAGAAAGACATGGAATTCAGAAAGCTTGTAGGAGACGCGCATCCAGTTTGGTGTGCACATCCAAATCAAACTGCCAAGTCTGAATTGACAAGAATTTGGGAACTATGGGCTCGTTTGCACAACTAAGATGCCCAGCATGAGTATGGCCCACTGATAGTTTGCAGTAGGCAGGAATGCGGGTTCTGTTCACCCTCAGCCTACTGGGGGCCGCCTCTACTCAACTTTTCCTGCCATGTGTCAAAACTGTTTTCCAACTTGTGTAGACAGGAGTATGAGGGCCCGACGTCCACAGGTGGGGGTTGTAATTACAGCCCAACACCGTGCAGGACGTTTGGCATTTGCCAGAGAACACCAAGATTGGCAACTTCGCCACTGGCGCCCTGTGCTCTTCACAGATGAAAGCAGGTTCACACTGAGCACATGTGACAGACGTGACAGGGTCTGGAGACGCCGTGGAGAACGTTCTGCTGCCTGCAACATCCTCCAGCATGACCGGTTTGGCAGTGGGTCAGTAATGGTGTGGGGTGGCATTTCTTTAGGGGGCCGCACAGCCCTCCATGTGCGCGCCAGAGGTAGCCTGACTGCCATTAGGTACCGAGATGAGATCCTCCGACCCCTTGTGAGACCATATGCTGGTGCGGTTGGCCCTGGGTTCCTCCTAATGCAAGACAATGCTAGACCTCATGTGGCTGGAGTGTGCCAGCAGTTCCTGCAAGACGAAGGCATTGATGCTATGGACTGGCCCGCCCGTTCCCCAGACCTGAATCCAATTGAGCACATCTGGGACATCATGTCTCGCTCCATCCACCAACGCCACGTTGCACCACAGACTGTCCAGGAGTTGGGGGATGCTTTAGTCCAGGTGTGGGAGGAGATCCCTCAGGAGACCATCCGCCACCTCATCAGGAGCATGCCCAGGCGTTGTAGGGAGGTCATACAGGCACGTGGAGGCCACACACACTACTGAGCCTCATTTTGACTTATTTTAAGGACATTACATCAACGTTGGATCAGCCTGTAGTGTTCTTTTCCACTTTAATTTTGAGTGTAACTCCACATCCAGACCTCCAGGGGTTGCTTACATTTGATTTCCATTGCTAATTTTTGTGTGATTTTGTTGTCAGCACATTCAACTATGTAATGAACAAAGTAATTAATACGAATATTTCATTCATTCAGATCTAGGATGTCTTATTTCAGTGTTCCCTTTATTTTATTGAGAAATAAATAAATAAATAAATAAATAAATAGGTAAAGGTTCCCCCCGCACATTTGTGCAGTTGTGTCCGACTCTAGGGGGTAGTGCTCATATCGGTTTCTTAGCCGAAGAGCCAGTGCTGTCCGAAGATGCTTCCGCGGTCATGTGGTCGGCATGACACGCGCGGAATGCTATTACCTTCCCACCGAAGTGGTACCTATTAATCTACTTGCATTTGTGTGTGTAATCATAACAGACAGAGTGGATAGACACGTACACTCTGGTTGTGATTATGTGTTTTTAACATAATCTAATCTCACTTCATCATTAACTTGAAAAAATGCATTAAGGATAAGAAATTTCTATGGGTAAGCATTCAATAACAGGCTGTCTGTAATAATAGCATGTTAATCTAATATTTTATGTATTTTCATGCAGATATTTTTCTTTCCTGTTGAAAAGTAAAAAGATGGAATGCTACTGATTACTGTGCAAGGAAATTGTCATGAATACCAGTAAGTTCATTGTTTGAAAGCCTGATAATGTATATAATAAACTTGCTCACAGTAAATATTTTCTAAGTAGTAAAAAGTCTTGCAATTAAGTTCTGATTTCTGTAATGTGTTTTGCTCTCCTGTCTCGTATTCCATGAAAATCTGCTTGAGAGAGTGGAAAGTTAACTGGAAATTAAAAAAAAAACTCTTTCCACCTCCCCCCACTCCAATTTTATCTGCACATTTTCTGCTGCATCCTAATCCCTTCCATAAGTGAAATAACATTTTTGAACCCACCCATGGGTGTGTTCTCACATATACATTGAGAATGTACTTTGTGAACCTAGATGCTAAGCTAATGGAATGATTATATACAGCAGCATAGGCAGGGTTTTTTTCCAGTTGGAGGCTATTGGCTTTTTCTTATTTGTAATCAGATTTCAATACTTGGGTACAAAATTATAGTAAAAAGTAGCCAAAAGTATGTGCTATTAGTTAAATATGGTGGCTGCTAGACCCATCTATTTATTTATTGGATTTGTACCTGCCACTATCAAAAGACTACACTTCACAGTTTAGTCATGAGAATGGTACAGTAAAACATACATACTGTAGTACAAAATTAAAAACAGTGGCAACAAAGCCCTATTCATAACATGTCACTAATAGCATCTCAACCTTCAAAGGCTCTCGAAATAATTTAGCTTTTAATAGCTTACATAGGAGTCAATGAAATCTCCATGGGGAAACTATTCCATAACGCAGGTATACCCACCGAATAATAGTGCCTACATGCCTCAGCCCCCTTATTGCAACAATTAAGAACCAGTACGTTTCTTCCCAGATGCACAGATACAACAGGTCAGATCATGCTTGGTCCTGTTAACTTAGTGTCGAGCTATATAGCACTTTATAATTGCACCAAGAAGTCAACAGAAAGCCATTGCAGGTCAAAAGCATAATGCTATTGCCAACATATGCTAGCCAGCATCTGGACCACTGCATTCTGGACTAGTAGCTTCTAAGTGGTCTTCAAAGACAGCTACTTGTTGAACACATTGTAGTGATCTGTATGAATCACCTCCATGATCCTCCCACTCCAGGTAGGCCTGCAACTGGCACAACAATCAGAACTGCTGCTACCGCCTCCACCTATCTACTGCTGCCGCCGCACCCCCCTGCGCCGCCGCCGTGCACGTGCGCCCCCCGCCGCCGTGCTGCCACCGCCGCCGCGCTGCCACCGCCACTGGTGTGTCGCCAGCGGCGGCACTTTGGAAAGCCCTGCTCTAAAGCGTGGGCCAATTTTTCCTATTTGGCATAGAATGGTAAAGGGGCAAAATGAGTACTTTAAGCCTCTTCAAGGATTAAATGCCTATTTCACTCCTTAAATTCTCTTCCTAGTTTCAAAACTTCTTGTCCCACCTGTTCCTAATAGATAACGAATATAAGTGATATAAGTTAGAAATATAAATAAATAAATAAATATCTTGCCATAGCTCTGAGTCCAGGAAGAACCCCAAATCATGGACCTGTTCTCATAGGGATATTGCCACCTCGTTGAGAGACCACATTGGGGGCTGACAGAACTCCTTGATGTACGAACAGTAACTCTGTCCTGAATAGGGTTAGGGTTGTTTTGTCCCTTCCGGTCCCTAATACCCCCAGATGCCAGGAGAAGCCATTAACATTATCTCCTGCATGGCCCAGGGTTGCAGTGTATAGTTGCTGATAATACCATACCTGGTACAGATGAATGATCCATCAGCTTCATGTAAATGTCGAAAACCAGGTGAAAGACCAAACCCTGTGGAATTCCATATGGGAGCAACCACCAGGCCAGTCTCTCCTCCCACTGCCCAACTGGAATCACACTAAAAAAAGAGCAGAACCACTATAAAATGGTGCCTTCGATCCCCAACCCTTTCAGATGGTCCAGAAAGATACCACACTAAATGTTATGGAAGGCCACCAAAAGATCTAAAAAAACCAGGAGGGATACACTACCCTCACCCAGCTTCCAAAAAAGGTCATCCATAAGAGTGACCAATGTTGTCTCATTCCATGTCCAGGCCTAAATCCTGACTGAAAAGGGTCCTAATAATCTGATTCATCTAGTATGCTCTTTAGATGTGCTACAATCATAGCCTTAGTAACTTTCTCAAGAAGGGAAGTTAGAGACAGGGTGCTAGTTTCCAGGCACAGAAGGCTTTCAGTATCACCCTCTCCTGAAGCCAGGTATTGAGAATTTCCTAGATCCAGATCATCACACACCTCTCCTTCTCAAACAGCCAAGAGGGGATCCAACCTACGAGTGATCAGAAATAGGCAAGAGAGCACCCTAGCAGATCACTTTAACAGAGAGAGGGGCTGCTTGGGAGCAATCACTGTTTATTTCAATGGCTAATCACTCTACAGAACTATGCAAGATCAGTGGGAAACCACCCAAACACCTGCTGGAATCCATTTTGATCCATAAGGTGCCTGGGGCAGACCATCTTTATTGGCTCACTCATCCCACAGAGGGCAATCAACCTCCTTTGGACCAGGAGGAGACCTGGCAAAGGGTTGGTAGAAATAATCTCCATATCCAGATTACTAAATGTCTACTCCAAGACAAAAGCAAGTCCAATATGTAGCTTCCTAAATCTGGAAGAGCGGATCTCAGCCTAAAGGTGTTGGGCCCAAGATTACATGGGACGAGCCCATGGTTACCATGGAGGCCAGACCTGACCCAGCCTCACACCCATAAAGGTTGACGTCACCCAACACCAATATATGAGAGGATTCCAATATCGGCCTAAGAATCAGGTCAGGTAACTTGGATCTTTATCTTACTTAGGGATCCTGCCAGATTAAAGGAGGACCAACGCAGCAGGAGGATCCCTAACTTGCCCTTACAGCCCACCTTAAATACAGGCATTTTGGAAAATAAACATCCAACTTTCTTCCAACTCCTGGACTACATAGTGTAATATCTGTTGGTAAATTATCATGAAACTTCCTCACAATTTATACATTCATGTTTTGATAAATATAATTTTGCTATTGGATTGAATTGGGAATTTTTCTAGAAAGGTCTAAGTGTTTATTGTTAATTGCTTCAGGATCAACCAAGAGAAAGTGGGAAGAAAAACTGAAGAACATTGAAGAACTAGCATCTTGCTATAAACAGAGGCCTCTCAGCTCGTGTTACAAGCCAAAACTGTCCAATCCATTGCAACCATCTTCAGTTTGGAAGTTATTCTATCGGCAAAGTCATGCATTTAACTTTGCCAAGACTTGTAAAGAGGTACAGTAGTAATGAATAGGGCAGTGTCTTTGACAATAGGGTATCTTGTTAAGTTTAAGAACTATTATAGCATTTTGATAATTTAGAAATTAATTTCTTATTACTGAATTTTATATATGAAATGCTTCATATTCAAAATACACAAAAACATAGATTTAGTCTGATTTTACTGTACAAATCCCTGGATATTAAAAATCTGAACTAGCTAATAAGCTTAGGAAACAGCCACATTTTAATTACACAGTGAATAAATTATAAAAATTAAAATCCACAAAGCCAAGTTGCAACTGTTTCTTTTGAAAAAAGCCAAAAATGGTCAATAACGATTAGATAAATACCTCCTCTGATAGAAACAAGTGAATGCTGCTGACAGAATTGTGGTCAAATCAGCATCACTAAAAAATAAAGGTGGTTTAATTATGCTTTGAGAAATTCTAAAATTATTACGATTATCTGGAAGAAGCATGGGTATCTAATAATAAGCAGAAACGTACTATACTGGAACATTTAGATACAACAATACACAGTAAATAATAAAAATTAAAATATATATTTAATGAAAGGTTGGTTACACCTGACTTTCCTGTACTGTCAAACATAGGAGCATGTTACAAGCCAAATATGACAGCGGAACTAGATTAATAACTAGCTTTGGATATTATGACTTTGAGAAAAGTGTATGTATGTACATATGTAATTAATGTTATTTCAAAAGGATGTTCACGTATTTGCTTTGGAAAAGTGCGATGGAAATAATCAACGGCTGTATCTTGTGACAACTTATACAGAGCTCTGGTTTTACTACAGGTATGTACCTGAACATAGAGAATAGAATTCTTTATATAGTCTATATTGATGCACATTGTTTAACAAAGTTTATTCCAAAATAAATTTTTGTAGAATTGTAGCCCTTAGGATTCATGTGTTAAAAATTTATGTGTTAGAACATAGCTTTCCAAACTGTGTGTTGCGACACTTTAGTGTGTCGCAACACAACCCGGAAGCGGTGGCGGGGGCGTACACGGTGGTGGTGTGGGGGGGGTGTGTGCGGCGGCGGCAGCGTCGCGCCATCAGCGTTTTAGCAGAAAACACGAGGCTGCCGCCGCGCCCCCCCCCCCCACTGCCGCCGTTGGTGTGTCGCCAACGGCAGCAGTTTGGAAAGCACGGTTCTAGAAGGATTTAAAGAGCACTGGGGAGATTCTGTTGCAAGGACAGTAGAAAATGTGGATGCCTGAACCTCTTTTAAATCTTCACTCCCAAACATTTTGGCTTATGTAGTACCTTGCATTTGGGACACCTGTGGTTTTATGTTATGGTGGTCCTTTCAGAATGAGAAATGCATGTAATACACACTAAGAAGTCAACAAAGCCAAGATAAAATTAAATTTGATGTGATACATTAAGATTAAATTAAGTAAATATAGTTAATGTGATTTCTTCCCGTGCATTTAATGATTTTCCCTTTCAGTCTCATTTGAGAGTTTTTGAAGGGCCTCTGGGGAATATATCTAAGGCTTAATTTGAATGGCTAGAGATCATGTGCTCTTGATATAATGACCCATGAAGGTCTGCCTAAATATGCAGCTTACATTTGGCAGTTTCCTGCCTTGAAATGTTGTGGTTTTCCACAGCTGTCAGATAGGAAACAAAAACAAACATGGTAGACTTAAAATGTTGTATAAAATATCTTGTGTAACATTTCTGCAACATCAGTACAATTCTACATGCATGCACTGATTAGTATTCTTGTGATGGCCCTATAGATCATAGAGTTCTTCTATGTTTTAGTCCAGTGTTTCTCAACCTTGGCAACTTTAAGATGGGTGGACTTCAACTCCCAGAATTCCCCAACCAGCCTTGCTGGCTGGGGAATTCTGGGAGTTGAAGTCCACCCATCTTAAAGTTGCCAAGGTTGAGAAACACTGTTTTAGTCAAAGGCGGCTGAGGAACTTCCAGATGCTGGAAGATAGTGACTCTCACATCCTTCACCATTGTCAATATTAGCTAATACTGCTGGTAGTTGGGGGTATCATTAGTCACCAGCACTATACAGGTGAGAAGTTGGAATAGTTGAGCTAATTATGATGGCAGTAATATAATTTCTGGTGTTTAATGTAGCAAACATGAAACAAAACTGAAGCATTGCTATGAAGTCATCCCGGAAACAGCTGTTTGCAAACTTTACTTTGACTTGGAATTCTACAAACCAACAAATCAAGGAGCCAATGCAAAGCAGATGGTAGCAGATTTAATTAAGGTAATCTTTTTTTAAAAAAAGGAAAATTGCAATTACAGATATAACAACAGATTACAATTGTAATAACAGATTAATGACAGAATTACTAGCCAAGAGAGGCTGAAAAATTTGCTATAGTTGCCAGACGCAACTATTAGGTTTAAATCTGAAAACAAGTTTCAGTACAGCTTTAAAAGTTAAAGGTTCCCCCACAGTCGTGTCCGACTCTAGGGGCCGGTGCTCATCTCCGTTTCTTAGCCGAAGAGCCAGCGTTGTCCGAAGATGCTTCCATGGTCATGTGGCCGGCATGATGTGCGCGGAACACTGTTACCATCCCACCGAAGTGGTACCTATTTATCTACTTGCATTTGCATGCTTTCAAATTGCTAGGTTGGCAAGAGCTGGGGCGAGTGCGGGAGCTCACTCCGTTATGTGGCGCTCAGGTCTCGAACCTCTGAACTTGCGACCTTCCTATCGACAAGCCTGGCGTCTTAACCACTGAGCCACTGCGCCCCCTCAGTACAGCTTTAGGAAGCAATATTATTTGTTTGGAGAGAGGTGGTATATGATATGAAGAATTATTTAACTTATGACTAGGGTATCTTCAATATTCACATATGAAAATATTATAAATGTATCTGGGGAAGGGCATAGAATAAGTTCAGAAGAAGGAATGAAAGTTAAAGTTGAATAGTAAAATTTCATCAGTTTATGCACCTGAAACACACAAGTCTGGCTCAAGGTATGTTGTATACACTGATGACATCTGAAAAGGTGGCAGCACCTGGCCACCTTTTTCTGGGCTCAGAAGCTAAGCGGGCTCAGGCAAGAATAATGCATGGAAATACTAGAGTGGGAAGTTGAAAAAGCAACTGGGAGGAAACAATGGTGAATGATGTCTATAATGTACATGAGCCTGTCTATGAAGTCACCAGGAATTAAGTTTGATTTGAAGGAGACTTTACTCTTTATAATGATGTCAAAAATGGAACTTAAATATATGTTTTAATAAATCTGAATCTAAGTGGAGACTGTGTACTGGGAAAAGAGACTACATGGTTTAATTTACCACATGCTGTGTGAAAAGTGAGACAGTAGGAATGACAACTGAAGTATTTTAATTGTAACTTGAGAAAACAGTTCAAAAGCACCCGGATTATGTAATAATTACTTTTTTGTCCGTTAAAAGTCAATCACCCTATTTTAAACTGCTAAAATCCAAAGGGCTGTGCGTATGTATCCCATTCCCATGCCCTATTGCAGGGCTTTCCAAAGTTTTTCCCGCGGCGACACACCAACCGGCTTTGGTGTGTCGCTGTGGGAAAACCCGGAAGTGCGGCGGCGCGCAAAAACCCGGAAGCGCTGCTGCCGCTTTCGGGTTTTGCGCGCTGCAGTTGGTGTGTCGCCGCGGGAAAACCCGGAAGCGCTGATGATGATCAGCGCTTCCTGGTTGTGTGGCGACACACCAGACTGTGGCGACACACTTTTGTGTCGCGACATACAGTTTGGAAAGCTCTGCCCTATTGTGTCTGTAGCGCATCTGTTTGTATAGTCAAAGTGAACTGCTGTGCAGGAAGCCCTATACGTTGCTGTTCGAAGAGAAACAAATGGCAAATGTCTCCCCATAGATAGGTATGTATCATAGGTATATGAGAAGACTTGAGGGAGTCTTCTCTAAATGTCATCTCTAGGCTACATGCATACCCCCAGGACCATTTTATGGCCACCAGACCACACGCTCCCAGAAGACAGCCAAACTTTTCAGACTGTTTTTTCCAGTCTGCAGAGGAGCTTTAAGAGGCAAAATGGATGCTTTAAGCCTTGCAGAAGCTTAAGGCAGCCATTACACTCTTAAAAATGCCTGAAACTCTAAAGCAGAGCTTTCCAAACTGTGTGTGGCGACACAAAAGTGTGTCGCCACACACAGCGTGATGTGTCGCCACACACAGCGTGATGTGTCGCCACACACAGCGTGGTGTGTCGCCACACCACCCGGAAGCGGCTGCCGCCATGCACGCACGCCCCCCGCGCCGCCACCGTGCACGCGCGTGCTGCCGCACGCCCCCCCCGCACCGCCACCGTGCACGCACGCCGCCGCACGCCCCCCCGCCGTGCACGTGCGCCCCCCCGCGCCGCCGCCGGTGTGTCGCCAGCGGCGGCACTTTGGAAAGCCCTGCTCTAAAGCGTGGGCCAATTTTTCCTATTTGGCATAGAATGGTAAAGGGACAAAATGAGTACTTTAAGCCTCTTCAAGGATTAAATACCTATTTCACTCCTTAAATTCTCTTCCTAGTTTCAAAACTTCTTGTCCCACCTGTTCCTAGTAGATAACGAAGCCACCAGCTACATTCTCAAGGGTCCTCAAGAGACCAATTTTTTTTTTTAAATGTGGTCCTCAGCCATAAGGAAGTTGTGGATTGCTGCTGGTAGATGGAATTATTTGTTTTGCTCTTCTGCCTTTATATATGAAAATATATGTGTGTTCTCTTAAATGAAGAAATATCTTTGTGATTGTTTTTTTTAGTTTACATGTAGAAAACTAGATGAATACTATGCAATAAAATGTTCAGTTGAGAATATTTTGAAATTGGATTCCAGCACTGAAGAAAAATATAGCTGCCATTTAATATTTCCACTTGAAAATGCTGCATTTAAGAATAATATTCACATAGGTAAATATTTCATATTTCAAATGCATGGAAAACTGATTTACAGACATTTTAAAATACTGGTCAGTTATATATATTTATAGTTATTTCATGTTTTGATGTTATTTTGTCTGTAACAGTTTTTGGGAGAGTGTTTAGTCATTAGTCATTGAGAAATAACAGAGAAAGAAATACACAGAGGATGAAGGGATTGAACCCTGGTATTTAATACCTGAATAAATAAACCTCACTGACAGTTATCTTTGTCACATCAGACTGGAGGAGGCTTTCAGACTATTGTCCAATGTTCCAATCCAGTTGCTTTTATAAACTTTATACTGTTCAGTTTGTATAATTACGTGAAGAATTGTTCTTTGATTTTAAACATTTTGCAACAGAAAATTACAGGTTTTTGTGGTGATTTTCCAATGTCAATATACTTAGTTTTTCTCTATTCTGATTATTCTAAAGGTAACTTTTTAAGAAAAATTTTGCAACCTGCTATTCTTTTAACTAAGAATAAAGATACAATGGGTCCAGAAAAAATCAACTCTGTTTGTCAGTGTTACAAAACTACCACCGATTTGCCTACATGTCTTGAAAACCACGGTTTAGCCAAGGATGTGTCTCAGAACTGGAAGCTGAACCCTCAAAAAATATCAGAAAAAGGGACATCACAATGGAAAGAAAATCCAGATCTTTCTTTTGTAATAGTGAATGGTAAACAAGGACAAAAGCAACTGTTTGTGGATCTTGGTAAATATAAAGCCAAATACTGTACCGACTGTCTAGGCATTACGTGACATGCCAGAATTGTTCAACATTGGCAAACGTTTCTTTCCCTGAGACATGCACTTTGAAAACAGCAATCTGTGGCTTGTTTAGGGTTTACTATGTAATACAAAATTAGCATGTTGGGGACAAACCAAAGACCATCTTCATGGTGTAAGGTTATTGATGGAGATGTTCTTAGCTATGAAGCTCCAACGTGCCTGATGACATTTTAAGACCTAAACAAACCATGGAATAAAATAAACAAGGCATTCCAAAATCATATGAGTTGAACAGCAATCAGGCATTCACCAGCTAGGAACATGCTTGGCTTGTGTTGTGTGAATAGCTCCACTATTTTCAAATGTGACATTCACAGGAAAACGGGCAGGTACATCTGAAAGTTTGAATCTAATATTTGGTATCCTTTTTTCTCTTAGTCTATGTAGAATAGGTTATGTGCTCCAGGGATTTTTTATAAAGTTCTTAACTCAATCTTTTCAAAAATGTTTAAAATACTTCTGTTTCAGAATCCCAGCACAAGTTTGAGTGTTACATAACATCTGATGCTACACTGTAGGCTGATTCAATTTTTTCCAATGTATGATACTGAATCTTGTAAAGGTGCAATAGGAAGAATACCCATAGGGCTTCTGCCCTACAATTATGTGCACCTACAAATACAGAAAAATGATAGCTAATTTATATTATTTGATTTTCTGAAGAATTAATTTTTGTGCATATGTGAAATAAAATCAGATAATAGAGCAGAAATTAATTTTGGAATAGTTATACAATGTTCACCATATTGTGCTTGCAGACATCCTTAAATTTGTATTTTGCTGCTGTAATACCCTTGCATTTCCATTTATGAACACTTATTAGATTTAGAGATTTCAGAAAAAAGTAATGTCATTGTTTACTTAAGTGTTGCTTAAAGTATGTTTTCCCCAAGTATTCCTGAAGAACACGTCAAAAGTTGAGAGGTTCAAAATTCAGAGTATAAATTCTGAGTCACAATAACTTGATTTATGTTTAACTAAAAAACAATCATGCTTCTTTTGCAATCTTGTACATGGGGACAAGAAAAAGGTTATTTTATAAGAAGCTATGCCACATGAATGAGAATTTTTGGATTCTGTGGTACTATGTTAAAAATGAAGACAATTCTAGTTTAACTTTTGAACAAACACACATACATAGTTTGCCTTGTTTATTCTTTCTATATTTCTGTATTTGAAGGAATGTAATGATAAATTGAGGACTACAATTCAGTAGCATTAAACATACTTACACAGACTGAAATCCAGTCTTAAAAAACGCTTGTTAAATAGATCGAATCATGGATTCAAAAAAACATAGCTCATATTTTTTTCTTTCCTTAGGAGTTTATACAAAAAATAGAAACTTTCGATTATACAGGTCATCAAAAGCAAGACACACTGTTATTTTGAATATTGCAGAAGATAACAAGTTTGTTCCCAAACCTGTAAATAATTCTTGCATAGATGAACAGTATTTTTTATCCTCCTTGATCTGCAACGTAAGGTAGTAATTATTTCAAATTATTTTCCTTATTCTTTTTAATTATTACTGAAGATAACTGCCCAGGGTCCCTCACTGTGGGGGAGATGGGCGGTGATATAAATGTGATGATGAATAAATGACGTTACTTCATTTGTAGCAGCAGTGGATGTATTTCCTTTGTCAGTTGTTCTCTGTCTTTTGGGAATACTAGAAGCAATAATATTTGAGGCAACTATGTTACATAGAATCATAGTAGAGCTTAAGCATGCTAACAGTTACTAGTTTGAGGGACTGGGTTTTCTCAAATTTGGATCCTTGAAGCTAGAAAGCTGTGTCATAAGAGGAGTAAAACCTTGTCCTGCTCAGCCTCTCATCAATTTCAAGTTAGCATCTTGAAATTTTGTTAAGTCACCTACTGTCATTTTATATGGCATTTATATTGCAGTGAAAACACTCTTAGAATACTTTGCAGATTGAAAATAATAATGTTTTAAAATGTGTGAGTATAGAATGGAAAAGGAATATGAATAGAGAAGTATGGCGGGGAAAATTAGTGTACTATATGCTTATAATTATTGCTGTTTTCATCAGATTTTCAGAGTGCTTAAAAATTTTGACCTGTGACAACCAAGAGGACGTAACAGAAACATCTCTACGTTTAGAAGGCAACATATCTAGGAGCTGTCTCGGTATTTCCATTACATTACTGTAAATTGAAATGTTGGTTCTAGTAATAATTGTATGGCACTGACTGTCATTTTTTATATCAGTATTGGACTATAACTATGTAAATGTAATTTTGAAATTTAACACTGGATCAGGAGTGCATTTTAATCAAAAAATTCTGTGCTGTAAAATATCTATTGGTTTAACATTTTGTAAGATACAGTAATTGGTGAAACAATATTGCAGATCGGGAAATGTGTTTTGCTTCTAAGCAAGACTTAATGTTCTTGCATTTGTAATACTGATAATAAGACTAATTATGAAAAGCATCTTAGAAATGGCTTATTTTCTAATGCAGACTTGATTAGATAAAGATCAATGCTCACATTTATGAAACAAGAAATAATATACCAGCTAACAGAATGAGCTCAGGGAAGCTGGAAGTGTTTTAATTTTTTTAAAGTGCTTTCGTACCAAAACACCAGGCTTATTGCTACAAAATGCTACCCAGGGCTTTCCAAACGGTGTGTTGTGACACAATACTGTGTCGCCTGGGGGCCCCAAGTGTGTTGCGTGACAACCTGGAAGCGCTGATGAAAATGCCTTCGGTTCCGGCAGGGAGGCGAAAATCGCGCGCGCACGCGACGGGCCATCAGCGCTTCTGGGTTTTCGTGTGGCACACCAGGACACTGCCACTGCTGTGCGTGAAAACACGAAAGCGCCGCGGTAGTGGCGGTGCACCAAAACATGGAAGCGCCACGGTGGCGGCGCTTCCAGGTTTTCGCACGCCGCCGTTGATGTGTTGGCAACTGAAAAGTTTGGAAAGCCCTGTGCTAACCCATAATATGGATTAATAGTAAATGTGCCTGCCAATGCCTCATTCATACCCAGTGTCTTCCCCTCTAAAGCCAGGCCATTCCTGCTACTCACTAGCAGGAACTAGCAAGCATATTTTGATGTGTAGTGCAAATGTGCCCCATTGAACCCTGAGTCCTAATATGATTTTTTTAAAATTTGCTGTGTAAGAATAAGATGTATTTTTTTCTTTTACAGATCCAATAGGAGGATGCTACTGTTCACCTTACCCAGAAATTGATAATTTTGTTCGCTCTTTAATCAACAAAGATAATGTTCAAGGAGGTAAAAAAACATTTGTATCCAGGAGAAATGAGTTTTCTAAAGATACTGATATCGTTTTCAAGAAATAGACTATCTTGTTTTTCAGGGATAAGAAGATGGAATTACTTTTCACTAGAACAGCTTATTGTATATGACATTTCCAACTATCGGTGGTGCAGAAATATTGGCAGAGCTCACAAAAGTAATAATATAATGTAGGTTCAATTTTTTGGTTACTCTTAATATGTACTTAATATTTTGGTAAACCTAAATTATAACTATAATGATTTTCATGGTATATTGACTTTGGTAATATTTAGAACTTCCAAAGAAAGAGTAGAGCAAGATTTGATGCATGTTGGAATACAGAGAATAAAACAGCTTGATAATCATTTTTAGTCAGCATCAGTATACTGCCGTGAACTTTCTAAATCTAATATATGTGTGCTTCTCTATGTTCGTATATATGTGTGTGCATGTGTGTATATAGGTGCAGTCTGGATAGTCTTAGTAAATCCCGTTTAATTCAGTAGTGCTTAATCTTATTCTTCCCTAACAGTAACAGAAAAGGGGAAAATTAATTTCCTGGTATACAGACATCAAATAATAACATTCTTATTTACTATTTAATATACTTCGTAACTATAAAATCATATCTATATTTTAAGGATTATAATAGATTTGAAAAATGAAAATTGGTATCAGAAATGTCACGACCCTATTTGCAGAGCTGAAGACTTCAAGTCAGAACGTAAGTACTTTTATGTAATCTATCCCATTACCGTTACCTATTTTAGGTAATTATTACCTAAATTATTAATTATTAATACATTATCACTAATATAAATTCACTTGTATACATTACATAGGTTTTCCATTACCAGCTGAAGTATGCTTGCCATTCCTTTTCAAAGAGGTATGTTTTTCTTTTAATACTAAAATTCTATAGTGGCAGCATAAAATAAGATATATGCTGAACCAAGAAGGTAATTTTGAAGTAAGAACCGATATATGTAACATATTAGCAGAATGATGTTTCCCAGAATGCTGATATAGGGTGGCATCACACAATAAACCATAATGCCATTTGGTTTGGGATTAGTGCAATGTATGAAGCCCATCACTGCAGTTTGTAAGCCATGTTTATGGTCTAATACAATGTGTAAACCCAGACAGGGTATGCTTGGGAGGAAAAGGGAACTTTGCATAAGCGAAGCATCCCTCCTTGAAGCATTAAAGCAGCCTTTTGAAGGCTTTCATGGCTGCTTTGAAGTCAGTTCTCGCCTATCAGCCTGCAAATGTGCACATTCTGTACAGCTGCTTCCCTGGCAACTAACACACTTCAAACAAAGTGCCCCTAATGCTTAGACTGCTCCTAGTCCATAGTGCAGAGCTTTCCAAACTTTTCCTGTTGGTGACACACACCAACGGTGGCGGCAGCATGCAGGTGTGTTGCGTGAGACCCGGAAGCGCTGATGGCGCGCTGCCGGGTTTTCGCACGACACACTTGCACACCGCAGGCGACACAGTGCTGTCACAACACACAGTTTGGAAAGCTATGCTATAGTGAGTCAATGCAGAAATCCTGCAAAATAATTTGATTAATGTTGGATGTTTCTGACCTTCTTTCTCACCAGTACTGTTTAATAGTTAAATGTGCTTTACTGTTTAATTGTTGACAAAGGTGGTACATCATTGTATCCATAAATCTCCCAGCAAATATATATGTGGCTTCTGGTTTACCATATTATAAATGATTTAATTACCGCAACCATGAAGCTTTACTAAACGTATTGTAATTATGAAGCAATATTTGGAAACCTTCCTGTAGAAATATGTGCTACATCAGCTGAAACATGTTGGGATTTGATTTCTAGTAATAGGCTGTAAATGGGTGGGGTTCCAGCATGATTCTGTATAATTTGTTCAGTGTGCAGTTAAAAAATGGATTTGTGCAAGGTTCCCTCCACTAGAATAGGGCAAAGTATCAGTAACCTGGAATGGGAATAGTTAAGTAGGACATGGCTGTCTGAATTGAGAGATGTGGAAGACTGCATTTAACTCTTAAGCTGGAATTGTCCCTCTATATTCTGCTACTTTTGAGCTGCTTGCATACAGTTCTACTGAATCTGAAAAAATGTGCAGTAATTCTATGCGGAACAACATTCTAATGGAATCCACCTATCTCTAACAAGAACTATAAATAATAATTATAGACAAAACCATAAACATAACCGGTTTGTTTCCTAGCATGAAATATTGGTATTTAGAGTACTTTGAGTTTCTGTTCTACAACGGATGGAGGTTATTCTATTATCAGATTTTGTTCCTCCCACTTGCTCTGATAGGGATATAATTTTTTCTCAACATATCCGTGTGGGAACAGAACAAGTAATACAAGCCAAAAAAAGGCAACTGGGCACTCCAACCGAGAAAAAATTATAATAGTAAAATACACAGTGGCTACAAGCCAAATTCTACCTCTCCATCCAATATCACACTCCATCCTCTATAGCAGTGTTTCTCAACCATGGCAGCTTTAAGATGTGTGGACTTCACCTCCCAGAATCCCCCAGCCAGCATGCTTCCTTCCCATATTCCCCTCCACCCTCGCCCCGCCCCCAAATAGTAGATAAGCTCCCAGCTGTGTTCTGTTGATCAGAGCTAGGTAGGACTGGAACTTTGGGGGGCAGGTTCAGTCAATATGTAATTGGTATGTTATGCAACAGCCTCACCAGAAAAGTAGAATCTAAAACTGTAAATGTTGATGATTGCTCTTTAAAGGATGAAGATTATATATATATCATCGATGAAAACAAGAACACTGAAGAAATAGCAAATACAGTTGATGTAACCGGCTTATTGGACAGAATACCTTTTACTTCAGTGCAAGAAAATAGCAAACTAAACAAGAAAAGTTCAAATGTTGAATGGGATGAGAAGCTTGACACCTGCCTTTTGGAAGCTTCTGAAGATGTAGAACTAGTTGAAGCTACTGATATTTTTCATACTCAGAGGAACTGCACTGTGGATGAAATACCTGATGAGCTCCTAGCAGGTGCTTTAAGTAACTATGAAAAGAAGTAAAGGAATGTTAGAAAAATCTTGTGGATGAATTAAATATCTCATTAGCCAGATACATTTGGAAGTACTGAAGCCCTAGTCAAAAAAATTAACTTGATTATTTTCCTAAAACCACTCCGGTATTATCTATAAAATAAATTTTGAATGTTTACTATGGTTGATGAAGAATAAAGACAACTAGAGTTTAGAAGCACCTGGGTGTTAGAAAAGTGAATTTTAGGGTTTCAGAAATAAGGATTTTATTGAATTGCCAGAAGCGAGTTATAAAAATAGGATCCTTTTTAATTCTAAAAACATTTTAATACAATAAAATACTTAAATTTTCATCACTTTAAACAAGGTTTCTCTCACCAGAACTAAAGTAGAATGTACTAGTTTGATATAACATATTATTCCCACAATTTTAAAGAAGTGGTAAGATAAAATTTACAGACAGTTCAGAAAGTCCTATGTCCTATAATTTTTGCGTCACCTTTCTTCTTTCCATGAAGACCTCCTGTAAGTGTTTAAAGTATACATTATTACTTGTTTTATTTTTCTAATAATTTGTAATAAAATACTTTTTTCAGAAAGTATAATGTGATTTGTAAATGGTAATGCAAATATGTAAACAGTAATTAGTTTTTATTTCTTTGCAACCATCTTATTTCTTAGAAAGTAGCATACGTACTCAACATGCAGCTACATGTGCCTTGCCAGATGAAACCTTACGGCAAGTAACTAAACAATAGCAAGATTATTTCTCTGCTGGAGAGATTCCCCCCCCCCCCCGTCTTCTTTCATGAAAGAATAGGTCAAAGGTTTCTTTCTCCCACACGCAAAGTAAACCAACTAAAATACTATATTTGATTCAGTGATCTGTTTTATTGCCTCATTATTTTTTCTTTGTCAAACAAAAGATTTTTATTGCTCTTTAAATTAGTCATATTTAAATATACAAGTAAACACGCCAAAAGGAATTTATGGAGTTTAGGTCTCTGGAGAAAAAAAAAGACTACCGGTATTTCCAATTTTCGTACTTCAGCTCCTCCTTGATATTTCAAAACATTTACATCTGGTAACATAGAATATAATTTGTATGATGAATACCTAGTTGTTTTTTTGCAATCCCAAACTTTCCTGTAATTTTTTATTGATATTTTGAAGGTGACTTTCTGCTCTTAAAATTCTTCGTGAATCCATCAGAAGTGCAGGTAGGCTGGAAATGCCATACTGTGGAGTAGAAAGAGAGGAACAAGGCATAGTTTAAACATTTGTAAAATACGAAGCCTATGTTAGAAATCCCTAGTATTAGGGTCTGATTTATTACTCACTTTCTGAAGAGCATGACTACATTCACTTTGCCTTGCCTTTGGCCTTTCCCACTGCAAGTCAAACTGATACAGCTCTACAATCCTCCTTCGCATAGGCTCCTCCTACCACTTCAATGCCCTGCCATTTCTGTTAGGTGCTTCTAGGCCTCTGTTCCTTGGCTCCTTGATGGCCATTTCTTCCTTGTTCTCTGCCTTTTGTTCTCCTATTTTCATTCTTTGTAGCTTTACTTACCTCTATTTCCTCTGTTCCTTTGAGGATAATCTGATCTAGATTTAAAGACCTGTAAAGGTTTTTGGAGAGCCAGTTTGGTGTACTAGTTAACGCACCAAGCTAGAAACCGGGAGACTGTGTGTTCTAGTCCTGCTTTAGGCACAAAGCCAGCTGGGTGATTTTGGACCAGTCATTCTCTCTCAGTCCAAGGAAGAAGGCAGTGCAAACCACTTCCAAAAGCATTGCCAAGAAAACTGCGTGGACTTGTCCAGGCAGTTGCCGCAAGTCAAGGCTGACTTGAAGGCGAGCGCGCACACACGTTTTCATCTTCCTTGCCCTTGTAGTTGGCAGACCACAACAAGCTGATAACACCATTTGGCCTGGCCTTGGTGTTAGGTTGCTCGCATAAACAATTCTAATCAACATTTCTAACTGGCCCTGCTGGCATGCCTAACTTCTACTTCAAAGTGCTCTAATGACCCTGCAGGCATGCTAGGTTTCTACTACAAAGCATTCCTACTAAACCAGAGCTTTCCAAACTTTTCATGTTGGTGACACACTTTTTAGACATGCATCATTTCACAACACACTCTTACAGCAGGGCACAAGGCAGGCACTAGGACCTGCGCGGAATCTCAGTAGGTTTGGAGGCAGCCAGACACAAGGCAGGCACTAGGACCTGCGTAGAAGCCAGGAGGCAGCAGCAGCCGCGACACACCCAAACACTGCAGCTGACACACTAACGTGTCCCGACAGAGTTTGGAAAGCTCTGTACTAAACATTCTACTACAAAGCATTCTGCTTGAGGCACTGATTACTACAGCCCCTTTTGTCTACACTGACAGGACGTCCATCCTGACACAAAGGATGTCGTAATCTCAAGCTGGGCACCTGAGATGCTGCGACGGCCGGAACTTTGAGGACCGGTCATATGTCCATTTTTTCAGTGCTGCTGTAACTTTGAACGGTCTCTGAACGAATGGACGTAAGACGAGGACTACCTGTACTTGAAAAGATACCTGAAGATTGGGCTATGTTATATGCATGACGCCAGGGATGGAAAAACGTGGCACTTGCCTATTATCTTTCTTCCCTCAAATAAGTTTCTATGTTGCAGTACATCCAAAATACCTGGAAAACCAAAACTGCATCTCCTAGGAACCGAGCAATTATGTGTACTTGTGTTATTTCAAACATGTACAGATTAGCATTTGAAGGATAAGAAGTGGTAGCTACAGCTGTGATTCTTCCAAGCATTTTTGGAACAAAATCACAATCTATAATGTAACTTTTGTTTTTAATTGCAATAACCTGATTAAAGAGCAATTAACGGCTACAGAATGTTAAGCCATTAAACAGGTACTTACTACTAGTTTTTCTTGTGACTTTTCCTTCTCATCATTCATTTCCTGAAGACTCTTTAAATCTCTGATAAACTGAACTGCATTCCTGAGACAGGATATTTTTTCTTTTAGTTTACTGTATTCTTTCTTTAGCTTCTTCAGTTCTGGTTCATTTCTAGCAAAAATAAATGTCTGAGCATCAAATTTTGGTAAGCTTTCCTTTTATTTCATGTGAGATACCATATGCTGACAGTGCAATTTCAGGGAGTTGGGGGGAAATTTGAGCTGTTTATCTCCTCGAGGCCTCCTATTCTTATGTTCACGTTAATTTTTGAAAAGCAAAAACAAAATAAAATACTGCTTAAGATCCACCATTTTGTTCCCAATTTCATGTACAAACTCAAGTCTGCTGGGGGCTTGCAAGCAGTATCTGGATCATCTACTACTGTGTGAAACTAGTCTCTTCAGTTTCATCTTTCATCCAGTCAAAAATCCCAGGTAGCACAAGTGTTTGCAGCACAAGCTTGTTTATTTCTATATGCATTTAGGAAGGTTATTATGATTATCATTCAGGTGATAATCTAAGTCCGTGTTTCTCAACCGTGGCTACTTCAAGATGCGTGGAGTTCAACTCCCAGAATTCCCCAACCAGCATGCTGGCTGTGGAATTCTGGGAGTTGAAGTCCACACATCTTGAAGTTGCCAAGGTTGAGAAACACTGATCTAAATGGTCACAAGGGGAGAAGGGATCAATCTGATAGATTCTAAAGTCAATATGCAAAATGCTGCACAGACCTAAAAGGAATGTCTGAGGTCCACAGGTGCCAACCAGTTAACTATTTCAAAAAGCAGGTTAATAAAGCAAACCAATATTTTCTTACATGAATATTGTCAATGTTTTCATACTTGCAAAATAATGGAAATAAATCTAGAAATAATACTGCAATAGAAAGGAATGAATTTTGCCAGATGAGAGAAGCTGATTATAGTGTTGGAAACCTATCTGGAGGAAGCATCTGGAATTTAGTTAATGCTCCTCTTTTAGTTTTGAAGAAATCTTTACCACGTTCATAAATCTGCAGCTACAGCTCTCAGATGCATATCTGGAATGTGATTTAATGCAGCACAGCTGCTATAGGACATCTGAGATAAATATCAAAGTCAGTTGGAGCTTTATGTCTGTATTTTGATCAAAACTCTTAGTGCTGAAATACTTGCTAGGGCAGGGAAAGATCCAATCACTGGATTGGCATAGAATAGGCATATCACTGGATTGGCATAGAATAGGATTTTAAGTTCCAGTGATAATTGAATCTAAAACTTAATTGCAAGGTTACCAACAACATACCTAAGTAGTTCTTCTTTAATTTCTATCAAACGTTTTCTTTTCTTATTTGTCTTTCTGACCATCTGTAATGCCAGAAAATAAATGTTAAATATGAAAATCCTTAAATCCTTAATAGTTATACCTTTTAATACTGCATATCATCACTGCCATTACTACTTTAAAATCTAGACAGATTGTTTATTATAACATTTAAGATTTTAAGTTAAAATCTTAGGAAGAAGCAAGAACTATTTGGAACGTAATTTCTTCAATACTCTTCCTTGGTCATCTTAATCAACTGCAGGTTGCCTTAGCACTGAATATTTCACAGAGCTATAATTTAACTGCTATGTAATGGGAGATAAAGAGATTATTAAAAATATTTATATCCGGTCTTTCTAATTAACAAAGAAAAATGAAATACAACCTACAATTACACAATTCTAAATAAAATAAAAATGCACTGTTATGCTTAACAGAGAATACAAAGGCAAAGTCAAAAGGAACAACAGTAAAATCCATCAGCTTTGTTCCCTAAAATCACTAACAGTGGAAGTCATTCCTCAAAATGTTCACACTGAAGCTGAGAAAGACTATTGGTAAGTACTAAGTGATTTTCCATAGGCAGGGTATTTCAAAACCTAAGTGTGACCACTGACTGGGTGGGAAAAATCCCTTTCTGGAGTCAACATAATTTTAGAACATGTATACATACACATATAGAATTGAGGAATGTAGTATACATGGAACCTTCAAATTGTGTTTGTCAAGTTCATTGTCCCATATAAAGGAGAGAACATATTCTATTCTAGTGGAATAGCACCTAATTTGAATTGATGGAATTATATATAGGCAGAGCTTTCCAAACGGTGTGTTGCAACACAAAAGTGTGTCGCCACACACAGCGTGGTGTGTCGCCACACCACCCGGAAGTGGCGGCGCGTGTGTGCACGGCGGCAGCAGCAGCGGCGCGGGATCAGTGCTTCCGCGTTTTAGCGGAGGCTGCTGCTGTACACGCATGCGCCTCCGCACGCCCCCGTGCCGCCGCCGCTGGTGTGTCGCCAGCGGCGGCACTTTGGAAAGCCCTGATATATAGGTATTTCCTATTTCTTTAAATATTGTCCACTAAAAGCTAGTTTTTTAGACAGTCCTTTCAAAGAACAGGACTGCTAACATAATATTAAACGGATTCTCAAAAATAAAAAAAAATCAAACAAAACACCTGGAGGGTGGCAAAAAGAATTATATTAAGAAATTGGAAACCTATTATTCCAGATGTCAAGGAATGGTTGTTGTAAATGTATGATTTATCTGTTTTGGAAAAGGCAATATTCTCTAAAGGATGCAGCAATATGTGTTACTATGGAAGAGATTCTGATATCTCTTGTATTGTTCATATTATAGTAGTGAATTCATTGTTAAACCAGTGACTATTGATAAGTACTGTATATCAGGTTCTAATAATGCTTTTAGCGTGCTATTTGACAGCCACCGTCCCAAAATGACAGTATACTATGTTTAACTCAGGTAGGGAGCAGCAAGACTGAACCATCCGTTTCCGTCCAAAGCATCTCAGGGAGATTGAAGGTGACATGGTTGAGAATTCCTTCCATCGATAACAACTTGATCATAATGGAAGGAACCTTACCCCATTCCTTACCTTATGAAAGGTAAGAGTTTGCTACTGATCCCTAGCTACAATTTAATGAGACGTCCTAATCCAATATTTATATTGACTATAGGACTGGGAGAAAATCTATACAGTTTAAAAGAAGATACACAGGCCAGTTTACCTTCATTTGCTTCAATTTTGTATTTTTCAGTTTCTCAGCATCTGCAGTCTAATTAAAACATTCACACATTAATGATATGGCATAACTTCTTGGTAAATGATAAATTACAATAAATACATGAGATTATGAGATTGAAATTAGTAAAATTCACATTTTCTAATAATCAGAATCTAAGAAGCTTATTTAATTCCAAGAAAACTGCCAGCATTTTAAATGTTTTTGGCTTTCCACATATCTAATTTTATCCTTTTTTTAGATTCTATCTAAATTGGAATAAAAATGATAGGACCTGGCTGAATGTAATGCATAGGAACAGAAGTCAGTATGGTTAATTCAAAGACAATTGTTACATATAATATAAAGAAAATGCTGCAACTGAATTTTTTCATTGCCTAGTTTTTCTCCTTCATGGATGCTTTCCAAATTTCTGGATATTTAATTAAGGGTTAGATTAATTTCCAATATATTTATTCTCCAGTGCTTGCTATAGAGCAGGGTTTCTCAACCAGGGTTCCGTGGCACCCTGGGGTTCCACGAGATGTCACTAGGGGTTCCCTGGGAGATCACGATTTATTTAAAAAATTATTTCAAATTCAGGCAACTTCACATTAAAGAGGTAAGTTTCATTATTTATTTTTAGTTTAAGAACACTGTTAGTGCATATAGACAGGCCTACACATGAAACAAATATAGTAATTTTGTAACTTGTGGCCTATATTTGAGCCTGAATGTGCAGGGGTTCCCCGAGGCCTGAAAAACATTTCAAGGGTTCCTCCAGGGTCAAAAGGTTGAGAAAGGCTGCTATAGAGATTTGTCTAAGCCTTGCTTCCAATACAAATTGCAACACATTTATTTTCAATTTATTAACTATTCTGCCATACACATGGGTTCTGCAACAGTGTTACAGCATGGACTGTTCCAGTCACCAATGCCCTGCTATATAATATTCCATAGCATTCTACCTGCTCGCCCACCCAGATACATTTAATTAACATTCCTTTTCCACTAAGCAGTAAATAGGTTATTTTGGTGGTTCCTCTTTAATTTCCCCCTGCAACATTTCCAAAATGCAGAATTTCCCTCAATCAATACCTGTACGTACAGTGTTGGTGAGTTGATCTTTGAGACCGGTATGAAATTTATCAATAACTTTTCTATACTTCTCCAGATTCACTTCTTTTCTGAAACAATACATACACTTCATGATAAAACAAATCTATGCTTAAATGAACACATTAAACTAATTTGTACATTAAGAGGTGCAATTTCCAGCCACTGAATTTTATCCTACTAATGGTCAATAGTTAGACAGCAATGCCAAGCACCTAAAATTTTCCTATTAAAAAATGTTACCATAAGTGCCAATGCTGAAAAGTTTTCAATTATCATTCTTAGGTTTGCACTTCTGCTGCTAGTCAGCATGAGTCCTACAATAATTCTGATATCACGTAACTACTGCTGCCTTCTGGGATTTTTTCCCCCCAATTTCCCAACTTGCATGGAGCCTTGATATCCTCTGGAGGTCTCCTATTTAAGTAGAAACGAGGCCCAAATCTGCTTAAACCTGAAAAAGTCAGCCAGTTGCTGCCTCCTGCTGAGCATCCAATGATGATGATAAAATAATAATAATAATAATAATATCTTAAATAGAACAATTTGCTATGGCACATAACTTTTCAGAAAAAAGGCAATCATTCAAAACAATGTAATTCTTTTATGATGTTTTTGCAATATCTCTAAACAGCACAACTGCAGTGATTCCAATTTATAAAGGCGAAAAAGCAGATTGAATTACATGTTACATTTAACATCACAGCAGAGTTTTCAGTCATAAGGAAATTCTAAGTCATAAGAAAAGGTACTTACTTGTATTCTGCTGTTATCTTCTCAAGCTCATTCAAAACAACTTTTTGTTTGGTAACACGTCTGGTACCTTTTTTTGGCCTTTTTGAAACTTTTTTTGAAACTAAATGAAGCAGAAAACAGAGTGTTAATAGATTTTGTTATTATGGGTCCAAATCTATCCATGCTTCCCAAAGATGTACAATTTAAATTGGTGCATATGAAATGCTAAGACCTACAGTTTCACTCAGTTACTATAAAAATCAAGATTAGCAGGACTCCGGGTACTACATAGAATTGAAAAATTATACTCTAGAGCTCTGGAGAGAGGAAAAACAACCTACCTGGACAGTCTGTCTCCCTTTCTGGTAAAACATTATTCTTATTTACATGGGACTGAGCCTTTTTCTTGGGCATCTATTATGACAAAGTTGAGGAACATATTACTTGTTAGGAATTACGTTATCTCATTTGGCAGGATCAGCCTTTATCAAACTTAGTCAAACTACAAACTTTGTCTAGATATACACTGTTTAAAATTCTAGTCAATTCTCATAACAGCTATAGGAAATACAAAGAATACAGAGTCAGAGGACATTTATATGCTTTCTTGCAACAACACCCCATTAACTTTAAATAGATACTCTATAGCTGCACCACAGCAAAAATAATTTGAAAAAAAATCTTCCTGCAATTAGTGGCCTCTTTTGAGTAACAATGTAGTCTTAATAATCAGCTTGAGGTGTGTGCTGATGGCTTCATTTTCATAATGAAGACTCTTATAACTGATATATATGGGACACAGAAAAGATTACTTTTTTAAACAAAACATATTTAAAGATTTAAAGATCAATAAAACATTAGAACAAATCACCTAAGGCCTCCCCCAGAAAGTACAATAGTAAAACAGAAACAGTACCAACAATTTATGTGTACATATTCATACATTTGTAATGTTGAGAAATACTAAATTTTAAACATCCATATTGAATATTTCTATCTAAAAAGTTATTTGCATAGATAAAGGTAATTATTAGGAATTACTATGCTGAAATTAATAAAATTGATAAACAGATATGCATACAATAACAAGCTAGCATAGACTTATTGTTTATTTTCCCAGGACATATAAAATGATGCAACACAAGACGTTAACTCAATTTTTGTTATTAGATGTCAGATTTATTACTTAAAAAAACATGCTGGAAAACTAAAGTATATTTGTTTTTCAATTACTGGTATTTAAAACATAATTCTTAATCTTATCAACATTCAAATTCTTTTAAAATCTATCATTTAATTTGATATCTTACATTCTAATTAACTATTTCTTAACGGCCGCACAGTTTGAAGTTCTCTGCAACGTATGTAAATTCTGTTGCCCTCACAATTATTTTAGTCTTTTATTACATATTCACTAATGCAATCAATTTCTACTAGTATAAGAAAAACTCTACATGTTATGAATCTGTACATAATATGCAGAAAATAATTCAGAATAAGAAATGGATGATATAACAGCAGCCTCATGTTACCATCTCTTGCAATTTATTATAATTACAATTGAAGCTCTTTAAGCAGCTGTCTCTATTGAGCACATTGGACATAGGTAACCTATACAATAGACCAGAGCTTTCCAAACTGTGCGTCGCGACACGTTAGTGTGTCGGCTGCAGTGTCTGGGTGTGTCGCGGCTGCTGCTGCCTCCGAGCCCTGCCAGGATTCCACACAGGTCCTAGTGCCTGCCTTGTGCCTTGCTGCCTCCAAACCTGCCCTGCCAGGATTCCCCGCAGGTCCTAGTGCCTGCCTTGTGCCCTACTGTAAGAGTGTGTTGCGAAATGATGCCCTACTGTAAGAGTGTGTCGCGAAATTATGCATGTCTAAAAAGTGTGTCACCAACATGAAAAGTTTGGAAAGCTCTGCAATAGACACTAGAATGACAGCTGTAAAAGGGGCTGAAAGTATTTAGATTTGTAATTAAAAACCTAAGACTATCAGCTCATTAAAAATAATTTTAACATTCAAGGATGCTGGAAATCATGCAGATTAGCACTATCAGGCCAAATGAATGCTAGAAACAGAACTGGCTGTAACACATGGTTTCTACAAGGAAATGGTATGCAATACTGCATATAGTCAACAAATGTCATTATTACATAATATTTCACTGCAGGGCCTGTATCAGATTTTTGAGCATACAAAAGGAGATGTACGGCATTCGCTAGTCTGGGATGAATATGTTTAAGAGAAACAGTGCCAACGTAAGAAATTATAATAATCTCACATGGCTTTAAACCACATATCAAGTAGGAACAGTAAGACCATTGGTTGTAAACTCTGCTGGCCTGAAATTTCAACTAGAAAACAATTAAATTGGATTTGCTTGTAGTTTTGAGTCATGGAATTTTAAATATTATCCAATTATAGTAATAAACAACTGAAATAAATGTAAACTATTATATGTTTAAAACATCTGTCTATAATAGATTGTATTTTACCGCCAATAAAATGGAAAAGGTATTATCTAAATCTTTTACATACCGTGTTCTTTACTGAAGATTCCTCTTCTGAATCTTCAATTCTCACTATTGTTTTGAAGGTGTGGTGACTTTTTCTAGAAAATGTAAAAATACTAGAGTATATTTTATCATGGAATTTTAAACACTGGAATGGAAACATGTTAGTGTCTTCTTTTTTGCAGTATTATATTGACTAAATAATTTCACTGATGGCCCAAAGAGATTAATATGCTACTGCCAGATAAATATTTACAGTAAGAAAAACAAGGAGTAAGCAATATTGTTAGAAGAATGGTAATTCAGTGGTATGTATGTCATACTATAAAAAGAAAATATGGTCACAAATGTGCTTTAGTCAGGGATTAAGTTTAGTTAGTTATACTGAACAAACAAGTATAGGAGTGCATTATGAATGGTAAGGGATGGATTACATAACAGTTTAGAACCAAATGGACAGATAGAACATAGTTCAAATCTATAGCATATAAAATTTAATATTTTAAAATATTTATTTATTCAATTTATATGACTGCCCATCTCATCACAGTAACTCTGGGCAGCTAACAACATAAAAAATGTACAAATAAACATAAAAAACAATAGATATAATGACAACCCAGGTTTTAAAAAAAGTCTACATCAATCAGAACAACCACCTCATAGGCTCTAACTAACCATCTGACCCCCATGCCCAGGAACAAATCCAAGTCTTCAAGGCTTTCCAAAAAGCTGGCATGCAAATATCTTACAAAAGGCTCCAAAATCTTCTGAGTTTTGTGAGAAAACCAAGTCCTGAGAAAGTTGGCCAGAAGTGCCACCTTTTGGAACATATTTTAACGACTAAATATTTGGTAGTAATGACACAGAGAAAGTACAAAAGATCAAGCAAAAAATCATCCAAGTGTTTATTGCTTTCACAACTGTAATTTAAAGGTATCTTATAATCATACTCAAAAAGTATGACTTTTGGTATTCTTCTATTAACAAATGTCTCAAAGAAAAAAAATATATTTTGAATATACAGATAATAAAGAATATAAAGAGAAAATGTTGTTAAGAAAACTGCATGGACTTGTCTATGTAGACACCAAGAATCAAGACTGACTCAAAGGCACCAAAAATAAAGAATATAGAAACGCCAATGTTAATTGATCTTTATAATTTACCAGGAATTTTACAATGAAGTATTGGGTGTGGGCAGAATATCCCTTCTCTATTTGCATGACATAGCTTCAGTGAATTAAAATGGAGTTGTATTAGTGGCTAATAGCTGGCTTAAGTTAGCATGGCTCATATATAATAAGGCACACTAATAAATTCATGTGTACATAGGAAATCAGTCTAGAGAAAATATTAAACAGAAAAAAATGTCCTCAGACTTATTTCTGATACCTTTTTTTGGTATTTTTCTTTGGGGGCTCTGAGTCAGATAAACTGCTGGTAGACTCATCTACTGTTGAATAGTGATCGTTCCCATTCCCAGCCCCTTCCACCTCCTCATAGGCAGACACAGCAGTGCTATGTAAAGGGTGATCTAGGAAAAAAAACCCAAATACTAATTAACTGTAACAATTAAGAAGACCCAACATTTCTCACAACAGAAGATCTCAAAACAGTTCCTATGTGAAATGTATGAAGCAATGCCACTCAAAAGGAAGATATCAGGATGGGTGAAAAAACACCAAAATGCAACTAGCCTTGTATAAAAATGCTTGGTAACTATATTTCTCTGAAGCAATCACACAGAACCAGTTACTATACAAGGCAGATATCCCACCTTGATTATTCTGGAGTTCAAACCTAGTGTGGCCAGCTAGACATTGAGCGAGTAGGTATGCCTGGTTGGATGAAAGTGAGAGTAGAATTTTTAGCCCTCGGTGTAATATAAGTGGCATAGTTGGCAGGATTTAAGAATAGGCATTAGGAGAAATTAAGGGAAGAAAATGTTTATGATAATGAGGGATGTGCAAGTCCCTGCAAATGTTGGACACTGTCCCAAAAAGTCTGTGCTTCTGGAATAGAGCAAAGACTTTATCAGTAAAAGGTACTGCTAATATGAGCATCTTACAGTGGGTAAAGGTGACACATGCTATGCCTGTCTCTAACTGGGAAAACGGGGACTGTGGAGGTGCAGAAGGGAGGCAGCGGCTTCAGGAAGCTGCTACTCAGTCTGGCATTTACCTTCAAGGATTCCAGAGACTAGACCGGTGTTTCTCAACCTTGGCAACTTTAGGATGTGTGGACTTTGATTCCCAGAATACCCTAGCCAGCCAAGGTTGAAAAACACTAGATTAGACACTGAGCTGTTTACAGCCTATTACAGCCAACAATGCTGACCTGTTTGATGAGGGGAGCTCCTCCAGCCTTGTGAAGAGCATTACTTGCACAGCTGGGGCCTACTCAAAGGTCTCCAGTGCGAGAGATGCCTTTGTTGCTAGAACAACTGGGAGATGTACAAAGCAATGACCAACAAATAGCAATCTGTGTGGCCAGTGTTTCCACTTCCAAATAAGCAAAATCTGAAATGTTTCATTATAGAGTTTGAAATTCACCAATGCTACTTTTTAATACCACATTCAGGTATATTATTTAAACTTCTGTTGTAAAACACAGCAATTTCTTTTATTATTCAATTGCTCATTAATGCTTACTAGTTCAGATGCTGTAGTTATCTTGGTAGGATTCTATAATATATTTGATCATTCTGTATATATAAACAAGTACATTTATAAAAATGTACTAAACATTGTAATATGTATGTACTGTATATATTTAACTTCCTTATTGGAAATGTAAGATAATCACATTTTTATTCTGTATTCCACCAATCCACACACAACATCTCAGAACAGTTACTATCTACAAATTGCAGCTGGGAATAATATCTTATTAAATATTTATTTATTACAAGTATTTTTATATTACTAGCTCAGCATGACTCCTGGCCGTTTACAGGAAATATAAAACCCAACATCAGACAGCAAAAACAATAATTCAGAATGCAGGTGGCTACCCAATCTGCCAATCAGAAACAGACAATCCTAATAACTATGTATGAACATCTTAAAAATATAAAATACAATAACTAACCAAACAAGTCATCAGTTTCCTCTGTTTGCCCAGTTCCAGGAATTTTCAAAATACTTGAGACATCTGGCTCCTCAGGTGAAAGCAATTTACCATGAGGGTCCAGCTTGGCTTGATGTCCCTGCAAGGAAAGCAGTTACATAAAATTTATTGAGATTTATTGCAGTTTAAAAAATAGAAATACTGGATTAGCATAGAAATGTTAATAAAGCATAACTACTGTACATCTGTCTAAGCTCTTCAGAAAGCCAATAAAGAGAAAATTAAGTTAAATATTTATGGGGGCATTACAAATATGTAATAAGTGCAAATTAAATTAAAAAAAGAGAAAAAGTTAGCAGGGGCCATATGTAGTACTGTGCACATAGCACCTGTTAATATTTTAGAGCAGATATTAGATGTTCCTGAAATCATGGAGTTGCTCTCTGCAGCTGCTGCATAATACCAGAAAAACATGTGATTCCATTAATGTTCACACTCCAAAGCATCCCAGCCCTACTCCAAACTACATCACAAAAATTGATGGCCTAATGTTCTGCAGTTAGAAAGTCACAGAGTTACCTATATAGCAAAAGTAAAATGGCTCAAGAATTAAATAAACTTTATAGAATTCCTACACCTGGATCAGCCCAAGGTTCTGCATTAAAAATAACCTAACAGATCCTGTGAATGCCTATTCACATTTTTAAAAAACACCACTTACTTTCTTTTTGAAATCTGTTTTTGCTTTTCTCTTTGGCATCTTCTTACTAGAAAAACAAACAAAAGAGGAAAATGACCTTAAATGGATACACCCCTCTATTATTTCTTTACATTCATGAATCCTCCAACCGGATGACTATAAAATCTTTATTCCAGCCATAAAGGTAAAGGTTCCCCCCGCACATTTGTGCAGTCGTGTCCAACTCTTGGGGCCGGTGCTCATCTCTGTTTGTTAGCCGAAGAGCCAGCGTTGTCCGAAGACACTTCCACGGTCATGTGGCCGGCATGACGCACGCAGAACACTGTTACCTACCCACCAAAGTGGTACCTATTCATCTACTTGCATTTGCATGCTTTCGAATTGCTAGGTTGGCAAGAGCTGGGGCTAGTGTCCGTCTTTGAACCTCTGAACTTGCGATCTTCTGATCGACAAGCCTGGCGTCTTACCCGCTGAGCCACCACGCCCCTTACACCTTCCCAAATTAACTTGGCTATGTCCCAAGCAAACTCTCATTTAAGCCTGGCCAGGCAACAGTCCGGTGATGCTCTGAAGTAGGTGTGTTCAGACCATCCCTGGAACAAGTCAATCTAAGAGTCTGAATTCAGCTGTAATTCTACTGGTGGGTGCATGCCATTCTTCAGGGGGCCAGATTCTTACCTACGCCCACCCATCACCTTTAATGGAGAACAGAGGGAGGGGTGTGCACCCCCAAGGCACCAGCTTTCTACCTGTGCATAGATGCATGCTGAAGCTGGTTGCAAATACCCAGGTTATTTCACCCAAACTTGAAAGGGGGGGGGCTCAGTTAACAAAGAAGGGATTTTCGTTTGAATTGACCCACTCTCTCCCCTCAGCAGGGGAAGGCAGGTACAGGAAAGCACCACCCCAGAAGCCTGAACCAGATTTCTTCCCTACCACCTGGAAGAGACCCAGAAGAGGCAGCCAAAAAGCAGGCATGGCCCCTCGCCTCCGTCCCTCAAGTACCACTGCCTCCTACTGTCCGGCGGAGAGACTCCCAAAGAGTATTTTTACTGATGATCCTTGAACCCCGAAATGCAACGAGCCGCAGTCGGAAGGCTCCACAAGCGCCCGCACGGCCTTCTCCCGCCCCTCCCCCACCTCGTTCACTTGTCGCACGCGCACTCCTTCCAAAGGTTCCGAAGCGCCCCGTCTCGTGAGGGTGGGAGGGGGAGATAAACGTGAGGGAGAAAAAAAAAGCGTGAAAACTCCCCTCCCTGATTACAAGCTGCTTCCTGCCGCGCCAAAATTCAAAGCGCCCTGCCAGTACATCCCATTGAGTACTCGAAAGAGGGGGGAGAGGAAGAATGGAGCTCAGCGACACCAAACCCGTTCGCTATGCTACCTGTAGTTTGCTTCTCTGTTATTCTACATAAAATTCGACGCTTCGCAGAGGAACGAAAGAATGTAAATGGTGGACTCTTTTCCTGAAGGGATACCCCCCTATTCTCTTTAGGAGGTGGTTTTGTCCGCCGTATTTGCGGTAAGAGTTTTCGAAGAGAAACCCTATTACCACGCATAGCCCCAAGGATAAAGGAAGATCGCCATCTAAAGGCAAGAGGATAAACAATACGGATATTGGGAAGAAACGGTGCTGTAATTCTTGCATGTTTTTATCTGCGATCTGATACACTGAAGTTGCTACGTGGCTTTTCAGACTTGTTTTTCAAGGAGAGGCATGGAGAAGAACAGTCGAAATCTCTGGTTCTTCCGCGTAAGCATTTTTTTTCTTTTTAACAAAAAACTAAAAATGCATTGCAAACAGATAGATCACGATTTTGCTTAACTGTTTAATTAAACTGTTTAATTTAAAAAATGTATCTCCTGATGGTGCCTCACTTCAAATTTTAGACAACCTCTGCAATTAATAAACACTAGAACATCTGAATTCTTCTAATATTCCTTATTTTTGTGTATTATTAGTTAAGAAAAGAAGAAAATCTGTTATCCAAATTAAAATCACTTGCAATCCTAATTTCTCCTCTTTTCCATCATGCAATTATCTTTACAAGTGCACAGAACCTGAAGTTTGAAAAATCCAACTGTTCTGTTTTCACTAGATTCATGCATCCTGCTAAATCATAATATATAATTTGGTTCTGGTTTAGTGTTTTGTGTGAATCTTTTGTTGTTGTTGTTCAGTCGTCTCCGACTCTTCGGGACCTCATGGACCACAGCACATTTATTTTTATTTTTTATCTGTCTATCATCTATCTATCCATTCAATCATGTCCGATTCTCAGAGACTACTCGGACAAGTCCCTGCAGTTTTCTTGGCAAGGTTTTTCAGAAGTGGTTTGCCATTGCCTCCTTCCTAGGGCTGAGAGAAAGTGACTGGCTCAAGGTCACCCAGCTGGCTTTGTGCCTAAGGCAGGACTAGAACTCACAGTCTCCTGGTTTCTAGACTGATGCCTTAACCACTACACCAAACTGGGTCTCAATTTTTATTTATAAAACATGGTTTTATAAAAACAATATGTGAACCCAGCCATCTTGGCTTATTCAACAACTCTAAAAGTAAACCACGGCTTGATTGAGATTTGATGGTATACATTCTGGACATGATCAAACACAAGTTGCTCAAGTACCTTACCCTGAAGGATGGTACATAAAACACAAAAAGGCCAATTGTAACAATTCAGTATAGGAAGTTTTTTGCAGGACATTCTCACCAACCTCTTCCCACCTGTAGAGGTATTTCCTATCAAGTGTATTGCATTTCCTGTTGCAATCAATTGTTTTGTCTGTAGTAGATACATACTGAACAAGGATTATAGAGAAGACATACAAAGAATAGATACACACCATTCCCAAACAACTGTCTACATTTTCAAGCTGCCTTAATTTTAATGTGTCCAATTTAAAAATTGATCAGAAGGCCCTAAGACTTCTCCAGCATTTTTAATCAGTTCAATACAGATACAAAATTAGAGATTTAAAATACACAAAATACTTAGCCTTAATGTCAGTGGTCAATTGAGGGGTGTACTTGATCAGTACAGAAAGAAGAAAGTCCTGTACTACTTACGTATTCTACTGCAGTGTTTCTCAACCTTGGCACCTTACAGATTGTGGATTCCAACTCCCAGAATTCCCCAGCCAGAGTTGGAGCCCACACATCTGAAAGCTGTCAAGGCTGAGAAACATTTTAAGAAAAGGACTCATTAATGAAAGACTGTATGATCCAGAAATATTTCCATTAACATTAGTGGGAAGGAAGTGGCATCTCTATGTGTTTCCTGCAATCCTCTTTACTGTACTACCTTTTTACTAAATTCAGTGCTCTGAACCAGTCTGGAGTGTTGTGAATGCATGCATATGTAAAGGTGCTTCACAAAGAAGGCAATTTAAAGAACCTCTCTTGGCTCAAACAGCCTTTAATTAATGATATGACAGCACATATTTTTTTAACAACAGTATCTGCTGCTGTGCAGCCTGTATTTCCTTTCTGTAGAATTTGGCATACTGCATGTTATCTTTGAATTCATGTCTCTATTAGGGTAACTGTTTAGCTTTTATTAGATAGAAAATATTCCCTGCCCCAGCTGAAAATGCTGTAATAACAAGATAACAGATTCTACTTTCAAGAAATATGAGTCGTCATTACCTCAAAAGAATGAAAGCGTTTATATGGCAGAATGATTAAAACTCTCCTGTTGCAGAATTATTAAAAACCTACAGGCTTACATATACAACTTGGCTGAGGTGGGATCTGAATAAGGGACAGTGCAGCTCATGATTCTAGCCGCATGAAAGTGGATATTTTATCATGGGATTATATTAATGTGAGGCATGGAACACTTTCAATATAAAAGAATACACAAGGGCATTAGCCTGAAGCTATGTGCATCTCATACGCTCTTCTTATACAATCTTTATCTTACATACTCACAGCTTGGCAACAGAGATAGGGAACCATAGTCCTAACCACAACTTGCAACAGCTCTAGCCAATATGACCCAAAAGTTAGGTTTCTCTTTGCCTAAGTCTATACTTCCATTTTACAGGATTTCCAAATCAGAACACTTTTGCTAATATGAATAGAATTTATTGTAGATTATAATGTCACTCAGTGATTTATACTGTTTTGATCATGGTTATTGATATTCACACTTTGCTTAGAGCTTAATAGCAATTAAGGTCTTTTAAAATGATATAATCAGTTACTCATTACTAATCAACAAATGATGGGAAAGTATACCTTCATGACATTTCTAAATCCCTTGTTCATTCATTCATTCATTTGCATTTAATACTTCTATTCCTTTTTCTTATTTTATTTTCTTGTTTGTTTATATATCTTCTTCAAAATATTTAACAAAAAATTAAATACAAAACATCTGTAGGTCCCCAGCTTCCCCACCTTGATTTAGTAAAACTTATATTTACGTGGAGGCATTAGTTCCTACTTCACACTGAATGGGGTTAGGGAGGGGAATGGAACTTGTACTGCAGTAGGTGTGTGTTTATGTGCAATCAATCAGCCTTGTATGAATTCAAAATATGTGATAGAACTGCTTAGCATGATTGGTATAATCAAGTAAGAATATATGGTGGCTGTGAGCTGAGATTCGCAATATACACTAACTAAACCACTGAAGATGTAGTTGACAGCATTGTAATGAACTTGTGGTAAGGGCAACTTGCACTGTAAGGGCAATAGCTCACTAAGTAAGTTGGGGGGTTTACATTTTCTCCCAATTTTCTCCCAATCCAGGTGGAGTTGCTAGGCCAAGGAGGGATTGTGCATTACTGTCTCTTGCCAAATTTTATTCAAAGGCACTTGAAGAAACTTGTGTGGCAGCTGAATTACCAAATATTTTACCATAGGAGAGGGTAGGAATGAGACCATGGGAATATATAGTCCAGAATGTTCCAGTGATGTAAAGATGTTATATTCATACCCTAATTAGTATAGCAGTGTTTAATGAGCTGTTGGGGTAGAGTGTCTCCTTTTGCTCTGATCTCTACTGAATGGAGGGAGGGCTGTCTTAACAATTCCTTGCCCATAAAAAAGACATCCATTCCACCATTTGAACTAAATATGCATGCATGTATGTACATATTCATTAATGTTTAGCTGATCCTCTGCTGAATTGACTTTCCACATTATAAAGGCCTTGTTCTATTAGCCTTAAGGGCTTTTGAAAGAACTGAATTTTTAACATCGTACATCATTTGTTAACATCATCAAGTGGGCGTGGTGGCTCAGCGGGTAAGATGCCAGGCTTGTCGATCGGAAGATCGCAAGTTCAGAGGTTCGAATCCCTAGCCCTGCGTGCGGAGTGAGCTCCCGCACTAGCTCCAGCTCTTGCCAACCTAGCAATTCGAAAGCATGCAAATGCAAGTAGATGAATAGGTACCACTTTGGTGGGAAGGTAACAGCGTTCCGTGCACATCATGCGGCCACATGACCGTGGAAGCGTCTTTGGACAACGCTGGCTCTTCGGCTAACAAACGGAGATGAGCACCGGCCCCTAGAGTCGGACACGACTGCACAAATGTGCGGGGGGAACCTTTACCTTTACATCATTTCTATCAGCCAGAATTATAGATACCACTTCTAGAGCATAATACTATCTAAATACTATTAAGACCTTGGAACATTACAAAAGAGTTTAAAATGAGACATCAAAATGACAAAAGCAGCTGTCTGTCCCTTTTGTACATATGACTTTGTGATGCCCATACAAAAGAGGTAGGGCTTGTATTGTGTTAGTACAACACTGCATTTGTCTTTGGGTATAACGGTTTACATTTTCTACAAGCAACATGCTTGTTCTGCCCACTGTAGAATTGCTAGCTCTAACAGCTCTTTCACTAAAGCAGTGTTTCAGACTCAACCTTGGCCACTTGAAGATGTGTGGACTTCAACTCCCAGAATTTGCCAGCCAGGCTGACTGGGGAATTCTGGGAGTTGAAGTCCACACATCGTCAAGTGGCCAAGGTTGAGAAACACTGCACTAAAGAGTTGATTTCCTTCTGCTGTGGTAATAAGTTATTGTTGTTTGTTGTTTATTCGTTCAGTTGTTTCCAACTCTTCGTGACTTCATGGACCAGCCCACACCAGAGCTTCCTGTCAGCCGTCACCATCCCCAGCTCCCCCACGGTCGAGTCCGTCACCTCCAGAATATCATCCATCCATCTAGCCCTTGGTCGGCCCTTCTTCCTTTTGCCTTCCACTTTCCCTAGCATCAGCATCTTCTCCAGGGTATCCTGTCTTCTCATTATGTGGCCAAAGTACTTCAGTTTTGCCTTTAATATCATTCCCTCAAGTGAGCATTCTGGCTTTATTTCCTGGATTATGGACTGGTTTGATCTTCTTGCAGTCCAAGGCACTCTCAGAATTTTCCTCCAACACCACTTCAAATGAATGAGAAGACTCTTAAGAGTCCCTTGGACTGCAAGGAGGTCAAATCAGTCAATCCTAAAGGAAATCAACCATGACTGCTCATTGGAAGGACAGATGCTGAAGCTGAAATATTTTGGCCACCTAATGCGAAGAGAGGACTCACTGGAAAAGACCCTGATGCTGGGAAAGACTGAAGGCAAAAGGAGAAGGGGATGGCAGAGGATGAGATGGTTAGATAGCATCACCGATGTAATGAACATGAACTTGAGCAAACTCCGGGAGACAGTGGAGGACAGGTAGGCCTGGCGTGCTATGGTCCATGGGGTCACGAAGTCAGACACGACTTAACGACTGAACAACAACAACCACAGTTCAAAAGCATCTATCTTCCTTCGCTCAGCCTTCCTTATGGTTCAGCTCTCGCAGCCATAGGTTACTACGGGGAATACCATTGCTTTAACTATGCAGACCTTTGTTGTCAGTGTGATGTCTCTGCTCTTAAGTATTTTATCGAGATTGCAGCTGTGTCTGTGTGTCACTGAAATATTTTTCCCCCCATGGAACTGCTTTTTTCCAAGTCCAAGTTTGCCAGTTTCTAAAAACCTATTAAGAGCCTTCTTCAATCTTAACCCCTTGAGATGTATTATATATAAAAACTCTTTTCATTCCCACTGTCATGGGAGTGGGGTTACTGACTAGGAGTACTAAGAGTTGTAACCCAATAGTTCTATAGACTAGTGCCAGGACAGAGAAAGATGGTTAAGATTAGGAAATTCTATTTTGCTAATATGTCAGGATTATTGCTGCAGGATAAAGCTGAGTGGGAAACTATGATTTACTCGACTGATGTGCCTTCCTCTTGCTTCCTGTACCAGCTGGGACATGAAATAGTCATAAAGGTCCACACAAAAAGAATAGGAAACAAATAAAAATAATCAAACAATAATTCCTATTGTTTAGGAATGAGTGTAGAGTGAGCTTTTTAAATTGCAGTATAAAAAGATTTACTCAAATTAAATGCAGAAATATTTATTTTGGCTTCCTTGTGGGGTTTTTTTAGGGTGGAAATTTTTGTTTATAAAATATAGAAATAGCCAACACTAAGCAAACTTTTGAACTCCAATATAACAAGTGACTTAATACTTTAGGAGTACGGGTTTGGATAGTGGTGTGCAATAAGGGTACCCATGTATGAAATTATGCAACTGGGTAGTGCATTACAATCACACACTCTTTAGTGCAAACTTCATTGTGCTTGTTTACATATATTTAACACAAATTAATGACTGTTTTATGGGCAAACTCAAGCACGGGTTACTGCAAGGCATTTCAATTCCATCCATACCTCAGAAAAATATACAGATGCAGATACAAGGTAGGTAGGTTCAAGCATCCTTCCCCATTCCAATAAAATGACATCCTATATATACCACAGCCCATTCCCTGTCTCTTAAAGAAGCATATTTATTTTTGGATCCTATCAAATTCTTCAATATTCTATGCTCAGTGAGTAAGAAGCAGAAGCTAACTTTGAACAAAGACCCAGTAAATTAAGTGATCAAGATTAAGCTGCGCTGCTGAGGCAATCTAATGGTTGGCAATGTATGAGCATGACTTAGTCCCAGTACTGAAATTCCATCCACATCCATGCGTGTTTTATAACATGATGCCACTATGGCCCAACTATCCCTGAAGCTCATGAAGCTGACATCTTGGGTTACATGGGAAGTTTCATCTGGAGTCCCCCAAAATTCTAAAGCTAAAATATCTGATCATTTATCTTGTGGTTCATTGCATTAATACGACATTAAATAAAACTTCCAAATAGCCTGCAAATAACCTAGGCAGCCAAGATTCTGCCCAAATTCTAGATCCAACACAAATAAGGTCCAGTCTCCTATCAGTGTTCCTCTGCTGTGATGCAGTAAAAATCTCCATATACCAAATATTTTGGAAAATGATCACCAGCTGTACAATGTACTAAAAACAATGAATGTGCTAGCAACACACATATCCCTTTACATGCCTTGAGAGTCACATTTTTGGCTGAAGTCTTAAATAACTTACAAATCACATAGATAACATTTACAGTTTTAAGGCGCATTGAGGAAGTTGTATGTCACTGTAAAAAATGGTCTGCGACACAAGTGGACAGTAAGGCAGAGTTCAATTTTTCTTCAATTTTCCTATGTTGAGTACCCATTTGTGTACAAGTTAATGATTGCACTGTTTTTCTTCCACATATTTGTTGGAGTCTGTTCGTAGATATGATGGTTAATAGCAAATGCCATTCTCTCTAACAGCATTCCTCAGTTACATCTGGACATTAGCATAGAGTTCTTCTATTTGAGAGCTGAAGTATTTGCGTAGCTCAGGTCTCTTTGCCTTTAGGGTTGGTGTTAGCAGGCCATTCTCAATAGAGAACATTTCAGAATGAAGGGCAATGCCTTTGATCTGGAAAATTGAAAGTTAAATCAGACTTTGCAAATTTTCCATTGAGGAACAAAGCTATATGTACAGTACAATTACATTGTGAGAGAACAGAAATAGTACCTGAACCAGTTTATTCTAAGCAGTAAGTGATATACCATATTAGTAAGGATTTAATATAGGTGCTGAAAAATATACTGTTTACTGAAACCAATCACCCATTGTTACAAGAAAAAAACATATTTCTCTCTTTCCTTTTAAAGTAAAATTCTAACCAAAAATGCAGACAGTCTTAATATGAGGGTAGGTTAATTTTTTCCCTAAAAATAAAGATTTTGCTAATTTATTTGTAATTAGCCAGTTAACGTTTGTAACTCCAGAGTCCAAAATGACCTTGATGTAGCAGTTTAATGGGAAGTTATAGTACATGCAGGTTAACAGCAGGCAAACATTTGAGATTCTCACCTGTTCAAATGACTTCAAGCCAAACTCCTTTCCTATCTTCAACATATCTTCCAGAATGTATTTTTTGATATCCTATTGAGATTCAGAGTATAGTGTTACAGAACGATATGAGAACATTTTATTGAATTATTTGTGGACCACCAAGGTTCACTGCACTTATTTAACTTAACAGGGCTACTTAGAAGCTGCCTTTGCAAAAAATCAGGACAGATGATAGGCAATGATTTATTCTTCTGTAATACCGCTAGTCAATATCTCCTAGTCCCCACCTACCAAGTCAGGTGTGTCTAGGTCATAGATTTCCAAACTCTGTGTCGCGACACAGTACTGTGTCGCCTGCGGTGTGCAGGTGTGTCGCGCGAAAACCCAGAAGTGCTGATGGCGTGCCGCTGCTGCTGTGCGCAGCGGCAGGCCATCAGCACTTCTGGGTTTCGCGCAACACACCTGCACGCCACCGCTGCCGCCGCCACCGTTGATGTGTCTCACCAACAGGAAAAGTTTGGAAAGCTCTGGTCTAGATCCTGAAAGCAAGGCCAGAAGGCCCAAGAATGACCCAATTCTAGCCTGTGGGTCACTCAACACCTTTAGGAATAATTCTTTTCCCAGTATTTTAGGAACACTGTGTGTTGATAAGGGAGACTGTATGCTGAGTTTTTTGCCCTGACTATGCAAATGTCCACCAGCATTGCAATTATAATGATACCAACTCAAAACATGTGTTTACCCATTATTTAAGTTGTTTAAGGTTTTATCTGCTCTACGTGATTGACCCTTTCTGTTTTGTGGGTTTTACTGTTTTGCACTTTCACATATTACTAGGATTTAGTTCTATTTTCTTTCCTTTCCCCTTTCAGTCCAAATCCAATTTCTTTTCAGCAGTGTTGAGCTTCAGGGTTTAGTGACCGTGATTTCAACAGATTTCCTGACATTTTGCCAGCAACTGTGGCTGCCATCTTCAGAGGCAAGATGGTCTGCCAATTTCTTTGCTTACTATTCTTTTTCTGTGCTTTGCATAATGTTGATTACAGTTTGGTCTAGTGGTTAAGGCAACGGGCTAGAAACCAGGAGACTGAGAGTTCTAGCCCCGTGTTAGGCATGAAAGCAGGCTGGATGACCTTGGGCCAGTCCCTGTCTCTCAGCCCTAGGAAGGAGCCAATGGGAAACCAGGAAACTGTGAGTTCTAGTCCCGCCTTAGGCATGAAAGCTGGCTGGGTGACCTTGAGCCAGTCACTCTCTCAGCCCAACTCACCTCACAGGGTTGTTGTTGTGGGGAAAAGAGGAGGAGGAGGAAGTATTTGGTATGTTCACCGCCTTGAGTTATTTATAAAAATAATAAAGGCAGGATAGAAAATAAATAAAATAATAAAAAAACAGAATCACATGATAGATGGGTATGTATGTATGTATGTAATCTTTTAACTGTTTTACATACTCTGGAATCTGCATAGATAAGGAACAGTTTTAAAAACAAGCAAGCTTATACATGCTACTAGGGTTTGTCATCAGAAATCAAATCACCTACTTTGTTTTTGCACAGTTCTTCATAAGAGCCCCCCAGGCCTTTTTTCTTGGCCCAGATGGACAATATGTCTGGATCAGGTACCACAATTCCTATTAGGAAAGCCTAAAGCCAAATAAGAACAAACACTTAAACTGTATTACTGGATCAGCCACTTCACCAGAGTTTTATTGGCAAAAGCTGAAGCCAAGTTGCACTTTTTGCCACAACACAGAAGACAATAGTTCTGTGTTGCAGCACCCAAGCTATGGAAAACCTGCCCTTGGAGATCAGATCAATCCCTTTCTTTGGTCTGTCTTCATAGCAGACAACATTTATTCATGAAAAATGTTTTCATTCACTTTAGACATTCCTAAAAACAAATACCTACCTGCAAACTTTCACCATGGACAAACACCTGGGCAACAGGCTCACTCCTCATATATACATTCTCTATTTTTTCTGGTGCTATATACTCTCCTTGTGCAAGTTTGAATATGTGTTTTTTCCTGTCAATTATCTTCAGGGTACCATTCTAGAAAACAAGCAGAAAAAGAAACTTACTTCAATTCATAAAAGACTCTTACTTTACATTATGCCAGAATCAATAACTAGAGCCCAGTGCAAGATCAATTCTGAAGAGCATTCATTTAAAAGCCAAGTTTACCACTAAGGAATAGTTGGTTTGAGTAGCACAGGTAGACTATCTCCATAAGTTATTCCAACAGCCCATGGTAGCTGTACTTTGAGGCAAAGATGGGAAAGCATAAAAGCCACAATAGAATTTTACATGATCTTGTGATAGAAAAAGAAATACTCAATTGTTTTAAAAGTAACTGCGTAGCATTTACCAAGGATTTTTTTTATAAATGTTTACAATAAATGTCTACTAAGGCGCCTCCCACCACACCAATTTGTGCTGATCTGGGATTGGAAATGCACTCTTGTGGTCTCACAACATAGGAACTTTCAACAGTTTTTCTGCAACTGAATAGATTCACTTCCAACTCAGCTACAGCACAAGAAAAATACACAGTGAAAATAGGCTCTCTGGTTATAGCCAGTTCTGTATGGCAGTTCTATATGGCAGCCTTTTTCCACATCCTACTGGAACTGTAGTCAATACCTACATTATAGTCCTTGATTGTCTACAAAGGCCCTAACGAATGTTAAGTAATGGGACAACAGCATGAAAGATTGGACAGTTACGGCTTCCGGTGGGAATAGCGGACTGAACGGCTGTGCCCGCTGGTTCAGTGGGTGGAGCTGACAACGCGGTAACTTTTTTCAGGCTCAGGCAGGTTTTCCTGAAGCCCGTTCTCCGGATCAAGGAGAATACCTGGAATCATCCCATCTGTCCTCTGGATGGCTCCTTGCAGCCAGAAGATCGCAAACAGCGTTTCACATTCGACTGGTAAGAGCCAGCTGGGAGGCGGGGACTTCATCACTTTCCAAACCGCGCTGTAGCCTTAAAGGGACACTAAGACCAGCCACCCCATTTCTAAATCACCAATTTGTATTTTTTTTAAGTATATGTACCCCAAGAGAGGCTTTCTACAGCGAGGAGAAGCTGGTTCTCTTGGTGCTTAACGTTATTTTTGGGATTACTTTTTTAAAAAAATTTATTTTAAGTTTTGGATTTCGTTTTCCTTCCAAAGGAAATTCCAAAGATTGAGAGTAAACAATTGTCTTCCTGTTATTATTTTTGTATTAAATTTGAAGATATTAGCATTTTCCTACACATTGAATCGGCTGATTTGAACCTTCAGTTTTCTGTTTTCACTTTCCCTTGAGAACTGTCTGCTATCTCACTCTCACTTTATGTAAACACACTTTGGAACTCTTCCGTATCTTCAACTTTTTCTGGTTAAGCTGCTAGGGCAGAGTTTCCAAACTGTGTGTCGCGACACAAAAGTGTGTCGCCACACACAGTCTGGTGTGTCGCCACACAACCCGGAAGCGCTGATCATCATCAGCGCTTCCGGGTTTTCCCACGGCGACACACCAACTGCAGCGCGCAAAACCCGAAAGCAGCAGCAGCGCTTCCGGGTTTTTGCGTGCTGCCGCACTTCCGGGTTTTCCCGCGGCAACACACCAATGCCGGTTGGTGTGTCGCCGCGGGAAAAACTTTGGAAAGCCCTGTCCTAGGGGGTGCCATAATCTATTGCGTGAGACATGGAGGATTTCAAACAGATTCTTTCTGACTTTCACCAGGTTTTTAAACAGATTTCTTCTGACTTCTATCAAGCTTTTATGCAAGATATCCAGGACATTGTGGAAAATATGAGATCTAAAATGTGCCATTAGGCTGGGGATGTGGATGAAACTGAGGAATTTAAGAGCGATAGAAAGGTATTTTTTAAGACTGAGATTGGGATTTTTATCGAGATGCTGGATGAAGATTGGATAATGGAGTTGGAGAAATCTAAGGGAGAGAGTGATCTGCAAGCCATAAGTAAAATCAATCTGTTGGAATGCCATGAAAAGAACCTGGAATCTTTGAGGGGGGCAGTTGGGCTATTTGATTCTTTCAAGAGGAAAGCTCTGTGCACATTGTGGGGATATGTAATTGCTTTGGTTTATTTTGAAGTGGGATAAGGGTTGAAGGATGTTCATCTGGTTTGCTTTAAGGATTTGATTGATGCTATTTGCCTTTAAAGATTTGGATTTACTGTTCTGAATTGGCTTTGTTTTTTGGGTTTATTAAGATGAAAATTATTAAAACTGTTGTATTAGGGTTAAATAATGTTTGTCTGGTTTGCTTTAAGGATTTGACTGCTGTTATTCACTTTTAAAGATATGGAATTACTGTTTTGAATTCTCTGTTTTTTGGGTTTATTAAGATTGGGATTACTAAAATGGTTGTACTATTAAGTATAATAGCAGACAACTTATGTGCTTTTTTGTTCTTATAGTAGACAGAAATGTATAGAATAGTGGTAGGAAGGGAATAATTAAATATGTTTTATCTTTTGGAGGGGAGAAAGATGTTTAGGAGGTTTATATGAACTTTTTTTTCTTTATTTTAATATAAGGGGGAGGAATAACTGTACTTAGTGATTTTTATTATGTCTTAAAGTGGAATGACTTATAGAAATAATGTGGTGTTTTGGTTTAATATAGAGTAAGAGATTGATTGTGGAAATTTTTGTATATCCTTGCTGTTAAAAGTCAGAAGCCACATCTTTTTGTAAATTTGAAAAAATTTCTCTTGTGTTTCCGCACTTTTTTAGTTTTTTTCTTTCTTTGTAGGTTTTTTTTTGTAGTTTTTATTCTTCTCTTGAAACCTAATACAATTTACTATATAAAAAAAGAAAGATTGGAGTGTTACATGCTGAGTTTTTATTGTGCGCCTAGCTGTTTCAGTGAAGCCCATAGTACTAAGAAAAGATTGGACAATGATATTCAAAATTGCTAGGAATCTGTGATATCTAAGCTGCAAACCATCTCACCATTTATACTATGGAAAGAGCTGACAAGGCAGTGGATGGTACCATGTTTTATGACACTTGTACCATAGATGATCAATAGATGTGAATGTCACGGGAGTATTTAGGTTTGTAACAGAAAAGTTCTGGCACTAAAATAGTGAAGCAATCCATTAATTAAAGGGGTCCTATTCTCTCTGTTCACAAAATACACTCGATTACAGATTTGCTTACCGGTAACCACTTCCCAATATCTCCAGTATGTACCCAGCCATCTTTGTCAAGAGCTTCTGCAGTTTTTTCAGGATCTTTCAGATAGCCTCGGAACACATTTGGTCCTTTTACACAAACCTGAAATAGAAGTGGGCTGTGCTTTTAAAAAAAAACCTCTACAAAACAGGTTTTCCTATTAACTGTTATGTAGGAATGGAAATAATATTTGTTCACTGTACGTACTGATCCTTTCTAAGCTCGTGTTATTATTTTTATGCCATTTGCTAGTGTTTCGGTAAATAACATTGATCAAAATTATGATATCCTTAAAAAAATGTTTGAACTGGTTCCTGTAGCATACAGAACGTACTTACTTAAAAGTTAAAGTATGCAATTTGAAGTATGCAATTTGAAACAGACGTTTTCTGACATTTGGATACATCCTGAATTTAAAGTTCTACATGCAAGGGCTGAAGCTGATGAAGCAGGAACCAGCAGTTCCCAGGGTAGAAAGGACCATTACATAAACATATTGCAGCTGCTCAAGGCTGATACCAGGTAAACCACTAAGTATCTATTACCTCGGGCAGGAGGAAAAATCCGAGATCACACACACACATACACACAGGTTCTACATTTGTTGCTCTGCAGCAGGCAATCAACTGTTGCACTACGGCTTAATTTTTGCCTGCAATGAAGTTTCTAATCAAGCTGAGCTGTGTTTGAAGTCTTCTGCCAACTCAAGTCAAGAGCTGAATGGGAGGTTAAGCGTTGGGAAAGCCAGGCCTTGGAGTTTAGATAGCACAACTTACCTCGCCCTCTCCTTTGGCAGCAAAATAATTCATTTCTTCGACATCAACCAGCTTTATGATATTGCAAGGCATTGGGGCACCGACGTGACCTATTAGTGGAATAATAATAATAATAATAATAATAATAATAATAATTTGTTTGGGGTTGTTTTTACTGTATGCCGCCCAGAATCACTATGAGTGGGGTGGCTATAAATGTGATTAATAAATAATAAAATTCTTTTTTACAATATTTTTTAAAAAAATTGTAATTGAATAATATTTTTACCATAGTCTAAAAAATAGTTTATAAATGTAATTTAATTTTTAAATTTGACCACGGTCTCTCCAAATTGTATTGATGTTTCCACTGCTGGAACACAGTCCTGTTGCTATGCACAAGCAAAGTATTTTATATTCTTAAACTATTTCTAAAGTCCATTTCTAAGAGCTATATTAGGCAAATGTACATTCTTCATGAGGTACCATGTGAACTGAACAAGACTTTGGGGATAGTTCTGCTAGCACAGCAGCATTTCACCCACAGGAACAGCTCTATTATAATGTACTTACTGCTAGTTCTTACTAACTTTTCTCCATACGTTCTTATTTGTATTATTTGTTTTTATTGGTTAGATTTACATCCTGCCTTTTCTCTAGAGAACTTTAAGATATGTGGACTTCAACTCCCAGAATTCCCACCAGCCTTGCTAGCTGGGGAATTCTGGGAGTTGAAGTCCACACATCTTAAAGTTCCCAAGGTTGAGAAACACTGATCTAGTCAATTATAAACCTAAATTTCTCTCAACATTTCTTCTGAATTGCTTCTCACTTCTAATTATTTTTACTGCTGAAGTTTCTCCATAAACATTTTGCCTGCCCTGTTTTAAACTGGTACAAGACTTGAGAATTGAAGAAGCCCTACCAGCAGTCCAGTCACCAGGTATTGTTAGAGAACATCCAGCTGTGCATTCTGTCTGTCCATAGCCTTCATAAAACTGTGAAGCAGAACATAAAGGTCAATCACTGAAGCTTTTCCCACCCTGTGGTTCTGCTGGGATTTTATTTTGCCAGCACAAAAATGGAACCAAAAGCTATCTCCCAGGACACCTTATACAAAATTCTTGAACAAATGTAGAACTCCTTCTCATCCATGGGTTTTCCAATTTAATTTTTACTCAGTCGACGTTCAGCATATGCAGTCATATTCCATATATTTCTATTTCTATTTCCGCTCCATCTCCCCCAAGGGGGACTCTGGGCGGTTTGTTGGAATAAATATGAAATCCAAGAGGCGATGAACTTGTGTTTAAAAGGGCTCTATGGCACCAGCCATCCCCAGGAGGAACTGTTCCCCCCCCCATCCCAAGCAAGGCGGCCAAACCAGGTCTTTAAGTTCTTTCTGAAGGCCGGGAGTGATGGGGACTGCCTAACAACATATATAAAATAGCTGAACAAATACTATTTTAAATTTGGAATTTTCCAGGAATACTTGTTTAGTTTAATCATAGAAACATCATCTTCATTTATAATCTAATGGACTATAAAATTCTTATTTAGCACACATATAACTGATTTTATATTGACCTAACATTAATCTTGTGTTCTAATACATCAAACAGTACTCGCCTATTGACATACACACATCAAGAATAAATCATTTCTGGTAAGAGACATACCAAAGGCACACTGCAAAACCTATAACCCGTTTAGTTGAGTTTCCTGTATGTAATTCCAGCCTGAAAAAGACTGCATTCATGTATGGTAACAATTCTTGAGTCTTCATTTATAATCTAATGGACTACAAAATTCTTATTTAGCACACATATAACTGATTTTATATTTTAGGCAAATTAAAGGACAGTTAGAGGGGCACTTAATTCAAATAGCTAAGAGAGGCTTCACGTGCCACCAAGAGAGTCAATACATTTTTTTTCCATAATCCAGTTTTCTGTACTATTTTATGTGTGAAGTGGTCTTCAGTCCCTTCCTTTGCTCAGCCAACCATATAAGGCAGTGTTTCTCAGCCTTGGCCACTTGAAGACGTGGTTTTCCACGTCTTCCAACTCCCAGAATTCCCCAGCCAGCCATGCATGCAGCATGCATGCTTCCAGAATTCCCCAGCCAGCCATGCAGCATGGCTGTCTGGGGAATTCTGGGAGTTGAAGTCCACACATCTTCAAGTGGCCAAGGTTGAGAAACACTGATATAAGGAGTCCTTTGTAAAAGTTAATTCAGTTCCCTAATTATAACCTCAAGATAATAAAGAAAATATAACATTTATACTTTTGGCATAAAATGTATTAAATTTACCATTCTAGTTACAGTCCAAGCTCACCTGACAACCAAGAGCTGCTCTTAGGAAGGTCAACACATTTGCAGAAACAGGAGCTGCCCCTGTAATCATTAGTCTGACTTTTCCTCCCAGATTTGCCTGGGGAAAGGAAAAAACAACAACAACCCACAACATTGTCACTTCAACAACCACAGGGAAGCCAAAAAGCTATGGTGAGTGGCACTTGGATCATACTTGGAAGAATATTCAACAGCTCAAGTCCCATTAACTCTTTCCAAGTATGTGTATTTAAAGGTAGCCTAGAGTCACATGAATGGATGGACTATTCTTTCAAGGAGCGTTTGCTACAGTGCTGCCTGCCAGGTAAACTTTGCCCTGTTAATTCGTCTAAAACTAACCCTGGCCATGGCAAGAAGATTGCTAAACAGCTTTTCTAAAACCAGACATGTATATTAGGAAATACAGTATTGGGCCCCACCCGGCAATCCTGTACAGCAACCTGTTCCATCCATATGAAAGTGAATGTTGCTGCCCTAGCAGGAAGGGAGTCTCACTTGCATCATACTGCTCCCTATCCAAATATACATAATGCATCATTAATTTTTCCTTGTACTGGCTATGTTTTCCTCACACAGATATTCCAGCGACACTATCTGTATATGGTTGCTGCATCATGTAATGCTGACAGCATATAGAAGTTAAGTGCATCATAGCTTCTCACCTCATGGATTGTTTCATGCAGTGGCCGATAGTACCACAACCTGGAAGTGTATGCTTTGAGTGGTTCAGATAATTAGAAACAAGTACTCTGGGTTCAGAATAGTAGTAACTTCTAAGAATTTTTTTTTTTAAAAAAGAGAGAGCTATAGATTTGCATAAAGGACCCTAGATTACCTTGCTTCACTAGACTGGATGAAATTAGAATCACTAGTTACAAATACCATGTGCCAAGTCACTATGTGAAAGATGCTAATGTTAAACTGCTACTTCTGACTCTATGAGATGGTACTGCCTGTTAGAATGATCCCATATACTAAACACTGTGCCTCTGGAAATCTAGTTTGAGTGTTCTACAGGCAAAGCAATTTTTTTCTACAAAAAAAAAAAGTATTCCAATATCCAGGTCCAGGTCCAGGCAACAATCTAAATTCAGACAATTTTGAAGACTTATACTATGTTATATGAAAGGGATGTAATCAAATAGATAAGTGTGCAATTTACATGTAAAGAGTCCTAGATTCAGTTCTAATCACCTCCAGATAAGACTAGATAAGAGATGCCTTAGCAAGCATGGTCTATTGTAAAAGTTCATGGAAGCTGTCATCCAACCACATCTGGAGGACCATACATTGCCCTCTAAAAGAGGATCTCCATCTGAAACTTTAGGTGGTTGCTGTCTATCAATATAAAACATGCTAAGCTGGATGGATCAATGGTTTAATAAACAATTGCCCTACATTCCTAGCTACAGATTAAATTTTTAAAAAATATTTGGAATCAAGAACTTTCAGATAGCAAGTCCACCCTTAAAATTATCAGCAGTCTAGTTACCTGTACTTTGTGAAAAATCATTTTATCCCACAGGCTGTTATTTCTAATAATGCCACTTCTAAGTTCTGCCTCTTTCCTCTTGGAAGCAAAATCCAATATCCACCGCTTAAATGAAGTGTTTGCTTGAAGAAAGATCTGCAAAAAAAAGGGTAATTTTCTTAAGGATGCAAGAGAAACAAATGAATAGATTTTTTACCAGATTATGCACAACTGTTACTTGAACAAATCCTTGAGGGCTCATGCTTGCTGTTTTCCTGTTGCTAATCACTAGAGCCATGATGATTCTTTGATGAGGCCCATTCTGCAGCCTATCTACTGTAGGCTGCAGTAGATGTAGTTTTGTGGTTATATGCAAATGCATGTAACATCTAGGAAAGATCTTAAAGCTGCTGCTGTGGTTTCACCTGCCAAAATACAGATGGGACCTTTGCTTTTAAGAGTGAAAACATGCTCTATTTGCTACCAGCAGATTCCTAAAGCGTAAAATGTCATGGAGAGCAAGGGAGCCTATTCTATTCAGCTTCACACAGACTTACTTTATCAAACATTCTATTCAACAGTCTTGGCACCACAGGGAACACCGTAGGCTGCAAAGTTTTTAAATCATCCATGAGTAGCCTGATGTCTCCCTGGAAAAATCCAATCCGAGCCCCATGGCAAAGAATCACACACTAAAGAACAAGAGAGAAAGGGAGAATCCAAAGTAAACCAAGGCAAATAAAATCTGATTGGCCTATTTTTAAAAAAGAGCAGAAATTGGAGCAGTTGGTTTATTTTATCGCTGTAGCCCAACTTGTCATCAGCATTCCCTTTTGCACCACACATTAGCATGATTTTATAGTTAGGGTGCATCTGGACAAAGCTGTTGTTGTCTAGCCATCCTGCCTTATTCTTGGAATTCTACAGAATTTTGCCTGTTTAGTAGTATTAATTAAATTTATACCACCTGACTCCCAGTGACTTTTATTTCTGACCCTATTGCATTTTCCCAGTTCACCAGCTTCCACCCTTATACCTTCTGGCTTTTTTCTAACTACAGAAAGCCTACTAGGAGGCAAAGCTGAACAATGCCTTCTAATTGATTTTGATATAAGCTATCCATCTAGCAGCACACTACTTTCTTAACAGGTGTCTTTCTTTAAGTCACTCCTTTTACATTGCTTAAGATTTACTTATAACTTCAAAGACACCCACATTAACTGCCTTCATCCCTCAAGCAGTGAAAAATTAGTGTAACACCGCCTGCCTGGTTAGCTAATACTACGTCTATAAATATCACACAGATTTCTTTCTCCTGCCGAATACAGATGAGTAACTCGCCTTGTGACATCAGAGAGCTAAAGTAGAATGGAGACAATTGAAACTACAATCTAAATCTGACAGATCAAGATTTTTCCCTGATTTGTAATGAAGTTTCTGTTTACGTTTGAAATACTTGAAAAGTGGATTAAGTATCCAAGTACATCTGACATTTCATAAGCCTCAGCCAGTGTGGCAAATAATCAGAGATTCTGAATGCTGAAAGACAAACCATCTGAAGCCATCAGTTGCTCACCCCTGGAATCTGGCCCTATAGCTGGTATCTAGGCTTCATTTTGTCTGAATTACTTGTGGATAAGCCAAGAATTTTAGGTGCCAAAATACACCCCCAAAATTGGGTTCAGCTTATCTTCAGATATATACGGTAATGCTTTTTTTTAAAGTACCTGTATACCCTGTATATACTTGTGGATAAACCCATCCACGGATAAGCAGACTCTTGAATTTTTAACCCAAATACCATGAAAAATGTGCCACCTGCGGATAAGTCAATTCTGAAAATTAAAACATGAAAATTTTGAGGGCTGGCTTATCCGTGGATGGGCTTATACATGAGTATATACAGTAGTTTACTCATGGGGTTGTCATCCTATTGGAAACTGATGTGAGGTAAAAGGGAGCAACAGAAAACAATAATCCAGGTATTTCAATACAAAGGCAGGGAGACATATTGTAGCTGGCTAGCCATACATGCTTTTTAATTGCCTTTGGCAGTTACACATTGTAGCAGAGGAAACAACATGTTCAGCTAATGCAAACAGTTTTCTCACGTCCCTTTATTCTTTTAATAAAAAAGATGCTATTGTATGCAAGACAGGAAGGTATTACTTTGGCTAGAGGAATGTCCTACTGAGAAATGCTGTGCTGAATAAGGTGATAGAGAAACAAGTTAGCTGATTACTAGGGCTGTGCAATGCTTCGGTTTTGATCTGAAGTAAGTGCATTAGAACATGTGGGAAGGCAAGATGGCACCTGTCTGTGACTTGTTAATGCAGCTGCAGCTGCTCCACTAGCTACCATGTCACTAAGAAACTTATGTGAATTGCAACAGGGAAGGGATTATTAGTGTTATAAACTGAGTGCATAAGAGAGCTTCATGTTTGTCTGTCTTCTTACGTTATTTCACTGTCCTTCAAATCTAAAGATGAAAAAAGTTGAGAAAGGCAACATATCCTGTATATCTCTGTCCCTTCAAGGGAGATGGGGCGGTGATAGAAATAGAAAGAAAGAATGAATAAATAAATGTTGTTTTTAGAAACAGTCTTATTGCCAGAGAAGGAAGCAGCAAATTACATTGTTACCATCTTTCTCATGAATTCAGTATCTATTTTCTTATCCAGGATGACAGCATTTTAAAAATTTTATGTCATTAGCATAAGGCTCTTCAAGAGCATTATATGTTTAGTGAAACCTGTGTGTAAATACCCCTTAGTCATTCCGACTTAAATGTAGTCTTCAGTTTGTAGTTATCTACATAAGAAAAATAAGGAAACTGAAAAACCATTACTCAGAACTTATTTTCCAAACTAAATGCTAATTCCAACAGGGCTAAGGAGGATTCAATTAATTATAAGCAATTATGACAAAGAATGCAAAAAGTCTATACAGGCAACATATTTACAAATTAAAACTTTTTCAGTGCACCCAGAACACAATAGACAAAACAGAGTACAATATAAAGCTGAAACCATATCCTTCTTCAGCTGCAACAAAACCATAAGCATTGACAATAGATAGAAACATATCCTCCAGGTTTTATATGTTCATTTTGGTCTCCCTATGTTAACGGGGAACATTTAAAATGGCCTGGTTAGGTATAGAGAGCGTGGTTGGGTGTAGAGTAAGGAAATGACCTTGACAGAGATATGCAGGATATGTTGCCTAAGAAAAAGGGGCTGAAACATTTTGAAAGTCCAGAGCAGCCTTTCTCAACTTTTTGACTCTGGGGGAACCCTTGAAATATTTTTCAGGCCTTGGGGAACCCCTGCACATTCAGGCACAAATATAGGCCAGAAGTTACAGAATTACTATATTTGTTTCATGTGTAGGCCTGTATATATGCGTTAATAGTGTTCTTAAACTAAAAATAAAGAATGAAACTTACCTCTTTAATGTGAAGTTGCCCAAATTTGAAATAAGTTTTTAAATAAATCGTGATCTCCCAGGGAACCCTTAGTGACCTCTCGTGGAACCCTAGGGTTTCACGGAACCCTGGTTGAGAAACCCTGGTCCAGAGCAACAAGTGTTTCAGGCAGACGCCTCCCTAATTAATTGAACTATAAGGAGGAGGAGGTACAGCACAATCTGACTTGTTTATAGCCAATCTCAGTAAAAGTAGTTTTAGCCTTCCTGTGGAGTTGATTTCCTGGTCTGACACTGGGACTGGGGGACTAGTGGGACTGACACTGGGTTCATACAGTGCATCAGGCTATAGTTTACAACTACAATGGTTGTAGTAACCATCATAACCCAAACCAAGCACAAATCATGAAGTAAACCCTATCTATGACTGAATACAATTATGAGCTGAAATACCACTGCACTGTCATCAGATTTTTCACCACTGCAAAGGAGATTGGAGTGGAGAAGATGGAGTGTGAAAACGTTGCCTTGTCTACTCGCTTTACCTGCAATCTGTAACATATCAAGAGGACTCACACTTGTTATAAATTAACAGAAATACTTTTAAGGGAGGCCTGTTTGCCAAAAGTTCCACAGCCTTGCAAAATAAACAAACATTCATTAACTGAGCAGGATGTTGCAATTTTAGCAAAAAAAATTTGCTAACATTTTTTGGGACACTGATATCCCATCTTTCCTGATTTTCAGGAAGCCACTATCATATTAAGAAAGTGAATTTACATCAGTAAATTTGAAAAGTTCCAGCCCTGGGTTCCTACATATTGTTGGGGCTATTGTCATCCCTAATCACTGATCATACTGGCAGGGGGCTGTTGTTGTTATTTTTTACACCTATATCCTACCTTTCCTCCAGGAGCTGAAGGCAGCATACATACAACTTTCTTCTCCAAGTTTACCCACAGCCCTATAAGATGGTTGGGCTAAGAAAGAGCAATTACCCCCAAGTCACCCATTCAACTTCAATGGCAGAGAGTGGATTTGATGGGAATTGTATATTCCCAATTATATTTGGGGAACTAACATTAAGAAAGGCTGGTTAAATCATGTTAGTCTGAGACAGATTTACCTGTTGTAGGTAGGCTGGCATATATTGTTTTCCCAACAAGAGACTTACCTGGACTATTCTTTCAAACATATGTGCAAGAGGCAAATAAGAAATGTGTGTGTCACTTGGGCTTGTCACATATCCACTCTGCAAAAGATGAAACTACTTAAAAATGATGTTAAAAATACAGATGCCTACCTCCACAATTCTTTCAAACATATGGGCCAGGGGTAAGAAGGAGATTAAGGTGTCTTCAGGACAAGGGAAAACTGCTTTCTGTCAGCAGAAGCACCAGCAAGAAGAAGGAGAAAGAAACCCATTACACAGGAATATTTTTTAAAACAAAAAGCTGCCACTTCCAAGCCAAGTAAAAGCAGAATCAACACACATGATCACCAAAGCCATTAGAAAGAATGGGAAATAAGCCCCGTTTAGTCCATTAAGCCACTCAGATTAACCTTCTATGACCATTCCACAATTATACAGCCCTGTGCTTTGAAAATCCTACCTAAGCCAACTACTACAGTAAGATTGAAGTGAGGCTGCAGAACCATATTAAGTCAATACGTTATCCCTCTAAACTGGAGCAGCAAACTTCGGCATTAAGGTTCTAACTTAGCTATAATTACACTTATATTTATGTCTCGATTTGTTGGTTAAACTGTGATCATAGCAATAGCACACTAATGGTAATTTCGGGAAATACCGAGTACTAATCTCAGTTGTACATCATTCTCTGGTATTTCTGTTAATAAGTATTAAGTAATAAGCAGTAATATGAGAGAATACTGATACACCTAATACTAATTCGTGATGCGTGTGCAGCTTATGTGCTTCTCTCTTTGATTGTTGTATGCCGCCAAAGTCACTTTTTGTGAGATGGGCGGCCATATAAATTTGTTAAATAAATAAATCAGGCACGGACTGCTTAGATTACAACTTCTTTTGCTTCAAGACCAAAGATCTTGCCATATGTATACAAGGCACGAAGCATTTAGTACATAAAGCTTTATGTGGATAGTCCCCAGATACATTGGGATGTGGCTTGGACTTTTAGAAACTAAATCCTAATATGTTAGAGCAGAGCTTTCCAAACTGTGTGTCACGACCCAAAAGTGTGTCGCCACACCACTTGGAAGTGGCGGCGCGCGTGCACGGCGGCAGCGGCATGGGATCAGTGCTTCCGCGTTTTGGTGGAGGCCGCTGCTGCCGCCGCCGCGCACACGCACGCCGCTGCACCCCCCCCCGCGCCGCCGCCGCCGGTGTGTCACCAGTGGCAGCACTTTGGAAAGCCCTGTGTTAGAGGATACTGAGTTGTAAAAGACAGGTTAAGAAGCTTCAAGCTGCTCTTTGATTATCAGTTGTTTTATAAAAATCTATTTGGCTTCAGAGTTGCAAGCCAGATAGAATCAGCAAGAACTTAAGCACATGAAGATAGATAATCCACATAATCAATCAAAATGATATATGTGCAGAGAACAAGATGCATCAAAGATGCATCAGAGACACCAGAGACAATAAAAATTTCTGGCTTACAGAAAGCAGGATTTTCGTACTGAATTATAAATCAAGCCTGTATTTAGCTCTACTCCCATTCAATGGTTACATAAAATTTGGATACTTTCCTATGAGAAAATCAAGAGGTGTTCATAACATGCTTAGGTGTCCTTTTTCCAAGAATTTCCTATTGGTTGTATTAACTCTTTACCCTCCCACCCCGCCCCGAACAGAGAGCAGAACTCTTAAAACATTTGATTAAGATGACAATCTGCAAAATAGAGAAGCCACAGTTGATGTGCTACGGAAATAATATTAGATGACTTAGGTGACTGGTTAGATAACTTGAAAAGCTAGGAAGCAGGTAGGAAGCAGGCATACAAACCAAGAGAGCCTAAATTTCATTTGCTTTCATCATAGGCTAGCTATTCCAAGTATCTCCTTCCTTCACTTTAATAATACTCAAATACTAACATCCCTAACTTTTTGTAAATATTACTGGAATACCATATTAAGCACTAAAACACTTAGTATAACAGAAATACCAAGTTTTTAAAAGATATTAACAGGCATATATGTATTATATATTCCATCTTATTTTTAATTTAAGTAAATCCCCTGGATAGGAAGTATTATAAAACCCATCAGTCCCACTAGGACTGATCTAACACATAGAATAATACAGGTTTCATTTTTTCAAAAAAGCGGCATTGATAAAATGAAAATTACAGATTTTTTCCTAAACTTAATTGCAGAATTGGAAGTGAAAGCTGCAGTTATTTGTCTCCAATAAACTGATCACATCAGGTTGCTAAAACTGAGATAAATTTACTTCTGTAAAAGGGTAATTACTTCTTTTCCAAGTGAGCTACACTCCAAGGTCTTAAAAACTCTGAATCAGCAAACTTTACCTCTGTTGCTTTCACAAATGCGGACATATTGCTCACTATATTTTGGTGAGTAATCATGGCTCCCTTAGGGTTTCCTGTAAGGAAAAAGGTGTTAATATTTGAATCAGCAAAGACATCAGATTTCTAAATGGGCTCCTGAGAATTCTTGTACATGTAAGCAAGACCTTAAAAATAGGCTATGTAATCAATCCAGGTAAGTAGTTCCATTTGCTCACATTTCAACAGCTTATGAAGGAATATTCAAGAGAGAGAGATTTTATAAAATCCTGGATAACTTTCCTTCCTCCACATCATTTACTGTCCTTCCTAGGAGCAACTGGAATCTTTTGAATACTAACGAAGCTAGAATTCATAATAATATGTTTTATAATCTGTTCCAATTATAAAATCAATATTATAATAATAGCATGCTGCTTCTACATTATACTGTATTAGAAGGATCTCAAAATATGGATGCATGCTTAGAATGTAGTGGTAAAAAAAAAAAAGTAAAGGTTCCCCCTGCACATTTGTGCAGTCGTGTCCGACTCTAGGGGCCGGTGCTCATCTCCATTTGTTAGCTGAAGAGCCAGCGTTGTCCGAAGATGCTTCCACGGTCATGTGGCTGGCATGACGCACGTGGAACGCTGTTACCTACCCACTGAAGTGGTACCTATTCATCTACTTGCATTTGCATGCTTTCGAATTGCTAGGTTGGCAAGAGCTGGAGCTAGTGCGGGAGCTCACTCAACACGCAGGGCTAGGGATTCGAACCTCCGAACTTGCGATCTTCCGATCGACAAGCCTGGAGTCTTACCCGCTGAGCCACCACACCCCTTAGAATGTAGTGGTACCTATAGCAATACCTACAGTCTATTTGAGTATTAAATTTCAGCCGTTACAAGTAGTAAAAGATACAAAGGAACGCTTCTTTATCACTCTTTTTGTCTCTAATACCAATTCTAAGAAAGGCATACCTGTAGTTCCACTGGTGAAGCAGATTATGGCTAGGTCTTCTGATTGTGGAAGCTAAGAAAAAGAGAAAAATCTCTACTACCCTTCTTTTTAAGCCAGCACAGTAAAGATTTTAAAAATACCCATCATGTATATCAGAAGCTACATGGTACTTACAACAGGCTTGTGTTTGTGGGCTCTTCCTGACACCTTTGGGAAAAAGGACAGCAAATTAGATAGGAAGCTAGAATCGCCTTCATGGTTCCCAAAACTTGCATGTATACGGTTTCAAAAGTTGCACTGAATTTTATTTAGGCAAGTAAAGTAGGCATCATTTGATGGCAGGGAATACAGCTTAAAAACTTGCCAGAAAATTTCAACAGAACCTTAGTGCATGTTATAAAGCATCATTTTACATATTATGATACCATTTCTCATCCTTGCTGTAGTGACATTTAATAAATTTATTTGAACTCTTATCAAGTGTTATTTTTTTCAGAATGGAAGGGAACCAGTATATTGGGCATATACAGTAAGTGTTTAGGGTCATCTAAAAGTTGTGAAATACCAAGAAAAATGTCTAAATTGCCAGGAGTTTTGGGGGTTTGTTATGTAAAGTCCAACCTTTATACTTTACTCAGTTGGTCAAAAGATCAGTGTTTTGTAACAGGCTAAAGCTTCTTGCTTTCTTATTTCAAGTCAGGTATTTCGCTCCTAAAATCTGCTTCATTTACCTCAATTTCTTTCATGCTGATGACATCTACACCACATTTTTTTCCACGGGCCACAAGGTCTCTGTCAAAGGGATCCATGATCACAATTGTTTTAAGGATTGATATTCCTCCATTCTCAGTGCTCTCCAGAAGTAGTTTAGCTTTCTCTGAGTTATCACAGAAGACCAGTGTTATATCAGCTAAATTGAAAAGAAAAAGGGACATTAATTCAAATCTGACTGATTAGAAATAGGTTGGATTCTATAATAAAATAGTGGGTTACCTTGTCATAGAGTCCAATCGACTTGCAGGAAAGTGTCTGTAACCAAAATCTGCACTAGTCTGCATACTGTAATCTTAGTTTGCATTTCCTTAGATGCAAATCTCTCTCTCTCTCTCCTCTCTCTCTCTCTCTCTCTCCTCTCTCTCTCTCTCTCTCTCTGCAGACTAGTATGAGCTACCTAATGGAATTTTATTAAAGCTGCTTCTTGTATCAAGCTGTTCTAAACCAAAACAGAGACAGCCAGATTTTCTATACTGATTTACTATAGTCAGTCTTAATGGTGCTAGAGACAACTTGATCCTAGTTTTATTGCTATAGCAGCTTTCAAGATAAATTAGCATTCTAACCTAAATTGTATTCACTGATGTTCAGACTCATTAGAACAGAGCTTTCCAAACTTTTCATGTTGGTGACACACCTTTTAGACATGCATAATTTCACGACACAGTAACCCCTTATAACAGGGGTCCCCGCCCCCTGGTCTGCGCGATTGGCTCCTGCCTGCAAACCCCGCCCCCCGGTCCGCGCGATTGGCTCCTGCCTGCAAACCCCGTCCCCCGGTCAGGGGAGGGCGGGGCAGGGCAAAGGCAAAGGCAAAGGCACAGACTTACATACCCCTATTGCAGGCAGGAGAGTGGGGAAAAAGGCAGAGGCAGACGTGCGAAGGAGCGGCAGCAGATCAGGATTCAAGCGGCGGGGCAGGATTCAAAGGATGGAAGTGGAGGCGGAGCGACGGAGGGGAGGGGAGGGCACGGCAAAGGCAAGGCAAAGGCACAGACATACATACCCCTATTGCAGGCAGGAGAGTGGGGAAAAAGGCAGAGGCAGACGTGTGAAGGAGCGGTAGCGGATCAGGATTCAAGCGGCGGATCAGATTGCAGGCTGCGGGGATGGAGAAGCAGCCAATCGGGCTGCTTTCTGCTGGGCGTGCTTTTCCGCCCTTCTTTCTCTGGCGCTGATAGGCAGAGGTGACTGCTCCCCTTCTTCGATTTTCGCGCCCAAACTGTCTCCCGCGTGACACACCTAAACACCCCAGGCAACACACTAATGTGTCGCGACACACAGTTTGGAAAGCTATGCATTAGAGTCTGGGGCTTTTTTAGTAAAGGCAACACTAGATGCATTTAGTAATTGAAGAGTTCAGAACCTACCTTTATTTACAATAAAAGTGATAGCATCTGCTCCAAGAGTGTCATAGAGTGGTACAACCACCATCGAGTAAGTGTAGCATCCTTGTTCAATGATAACCCACTGCAAGAAGTGCACAGATAAGGTAGGGCTTATTTGCAAAGCTTAACACTATAAGCAGCTCCACTATGTTGATATTTTCACACTGTCTTGAAAGTATTGGCCTCCCTATTTTTCAAAAAAGGTTTTTCACAAAGGCAGCATGGGAAATTCCATGTGTGGAAAATACTGGTTTTATCTACAAACATATAAAAACTACAGAGGAAGTACATTTCTTTAAATAACTAGCACAGTACATCTGGGAAACATAGTCCACTTGAGTTTCCTAGGCATACGTTTACTTATATAGTTTCTGGTAGTAAATAAATGTACTGAGCTATAAAGGAGATATATAAAAATAAAAAGCTTGATAAGCATTATGCCAGCAACTACTACAAGTATTCACTACTGACCACAATTATGTGAAAATGATGAAACATTCATCATAACACAAACCCTTCTCTTTCATATTTCATATATTTTGAATTCGTAGTCCCAATGTCAGACACAAGAATTTAAATCACAGGATTTATGTTATGACATTATGATGTACATTTCATTACTTGCCCCTCCCCTGCGAATGTCTATGTAGACATGCAAGTCTGGGTTTGATTTTATAAGCTATTTTCTTTCAGAGGTAATAGCAGTAAAAGGATTCTCAAGTGACAGCATTCCTACTTGGTTAAGAGTACAGGATATCTGAACTAAGCTTTTACGTTTCTGTTTAGCACAAGTGCATTTAATTTATAACCGGGGGACTCTGGGCGGTTTACTAAAATTTACTAATTTTAGCACTTTAAACGGGCTACACATGTATTGGGTGAACATGTTAACAACAACAAAAAAGACTTCTGTTGATTGGGTAATTACACAGTGACCAAGCTCAAACCTACAATGTCATAATGTGTTAGGACATAAAAGAATTACATTGCAGCCTACACAATGGCTGGAGACATGGAAAGTAGAAACCTAACACTAGATTAAATCTAGGCATCTAGATTACTGAGCATGGAGTACAAGGAAACTTGAAAGAAAAGGTACAGTATGTATAAAAATATAGGTAAATAGCTGTTGTATCAAAGTTCCTGTACAGAATAGAGCACAACTAGACGACTTCTTTGTATCTAAGCTTGAGAGCTGTTATATCATAACAGAGTGAGGTTTTGCAATGAAAACTGCACATTCTTTTGCCATGTGTATATACTTCCAACATGTTGTGGGGAAAATAGGAGGAGGAAGGAGTATTAGGTATGTTCGCCGCCTTGAGTTATTTATAAAAATAATAAAGGCGGGATAGAAAATAAAATAAATAAATTATAAACTCCTGGGCAAGGCTGATCAAAGTAAGGGATAATATGACAGGCAAGCTAAATATAGCTAAGAGAAGAGGATAGGAACTTACAGGTTTATGAACAAAAAATTGATACCTTTCATACCTAGTTTAACCTATTCTTCTGGATCAGGCCAGTGTAAGACTTCTTGTGAAAATTAAACTCACAAATGCATGAGAGTTATTTCAAGAAAAGCATAAAAAAAAACCCCAAACTGAATCAGTATCTGCATAAACAAAACGTCCTACATCTTAGCTGTCACAGTTAAGACTGAATTTTGTGATCTGCAATCTCAAATCTAAGGTTGCCCTATCTATAACTCATGTAACCTTTAGAAACAAAACAAAAAACTTCTAAAGGCCTGTCAGAAGCAAGAGCAATTAATTGCACTAAATAGGATTTACCACTAGTTTTTAAATAAGGTAATAATACTGCACACAGAAGGTCTCCGTAGCTTCTCATACTGCCAAGATTTCTGAGGTTCACTTAAAAGCAGCATTAATTATGGGCAACTTGACCAGGTAAGCAAGGCCACAGCTTTCAAGGGAAAGCAAAACAATCTCGGGCATCACTAAAGCCAACAGGAGGACAGGGGAAAGTCATGCCTATCAGGACAGGTTCTCCACAGCCTACGTGTGTCCCTGGGAACATTTTACTGAACACCACAGCTACATTTTTAAACAGTCCTTTTCAATAAGATTTGTTAGACTAATGATCTTTGATTACCTCACTTCTGTTCTGGGAGAAGATTCCTATGTACTGGTTAGGAGATGGCTTGAAGCCTCTATTGAGAAGGGCTGAACCAACACATTCTGCTTTTTCTGCAACCTGGGTAGACGGGGATAGGAGTGAGAGAGAACACAAATGCCTGTGTTAATGCAGTTGGATATTTATGGCTTTCAAGGTTCCTTTTTATCTCATTCAATAACGTCTAACCACTGAATGAATTTTATATACATGCTAATACACTCAAACAGGATGGGATTCTGCTTAAGAAAGAAGATGCCTAAATGAAAGGGTGATGAACAGAGGTGTGTAGAATTTGGATCCCAATCATGGTTGAATATAAGTTTTGCTTCTCTGTCTTATCTAATTGATGTTTACATCAAAAATTGTAAAGTTACTTTCTCTTCTATTGATTTTTTTCCTGGTATTCCAGTATCTCAGGTAATAGATGACTGGTATATTCTATCATTCACTTAGAAGACTAGTTGATTATGAATAATTAAAGCTTAATTTACAACAATACTGTATGGACACATAGTATGGGATGCTTGATTTTTTTTTCTTTTTAAAAAGGTATGTCATCAGAAGGAGAGCAAGTTTGGTGTGGTGGTTAAGGCATCAAGCTAGAAACTGGGAAACTCTGAGTTCTAGTCCCGTCTTGGGCACAAAGCCAGCTGGGTGACCTTGGGCCAGTCACTCTCTGTCAGCCCTTAGAAGCAGGCAATGGCAAAACACTTCTGAAATCTTGCCAAGAAAACTGCAGGGACTTGTCCAGGAGTCAAGACTGACTTGAAGGCACCAAAAAATAAACATTAAAAATAAAAACAAGCCCTCCATTTTTATTTACAGAATAATTAATTTTTCACAAGAACTACTGCTGCCTTTCTCTTCATTTTTATCTCCATTTCCTTTCTTTTCCTCTTTTCAAGCTATTCAACTCTCAGTTGCATCTCCCCTCTCTTACTCTCAGGCTCTCTGAGGTCCCTCAGCTTTCAACTATTTCCATATAAGGAAAGGTCTAATTAACTCTTTATTTGCTTTGATAGAATGCATGTAATCTATCACTTCATCACAACCCGACACACATTTGCATACCCACTTACCTCCTTGTAAGAAATCCATTCGTATGGCTCATTTGGTTTCCTTACACCCAAACAGGGTCCATTGTCTGTAGTGATTTAAAGTTCAAAATGATAAATAAAATTTAAAAATAAATAAAATGAAACACAAAGCTAGATTCAATAGCCACGTAGCTCAGTTCTAGGTTTTTATATTAGAATACTAAAATTCAAATTCATGTGCTAGGTTCCATTTCCCAGAGAGTTGATATTCAGGCCTCAGAAGTGATCTAACTTCAAATGTTAATTCTCAAATCCTGAAAGTTTAGGTATCTAGTGGTTGGAGCCACTGTAGATGGATGTTCACATCTGGCTTACTGATACGGCTCCATGAAAGTCTGTAAGACACTGCTCCTTTCAGAATTATTCTTCCTTTCCCAAATGATCAATACTCACTTGACACATGTATTCCCCTTTGGAAGATTTCATAAGCTGTTCTCACATCATCATAGTAGTAAACAAATGGCTCATCATTATCAAGTAGTGCAGATCGTCTGGCATACTCTTCACCCTACATTAAATGAAGTAAAACACATATATATTTCTGCACAACCTCTGTAAAAATTTTCCTGTGATCATGCAGTAATCGACAAACTATGTTAACGGCTTATCAAATTAGGAAACGTGCCAATGAAAAAAGTGAACACCAGGTAAGACCGAGCCATACACTTACGACAGATATTAAGTCAATTGGTTCCTAGCCCGGTGTCAAGGGAAACCATCTACAGCTAGTGTTAAATCCCAGGTAAATTCTATTTAATTGAAGTGCAAATCATAAGACTTAGTGTCAAAAATTTAATCTGACTGCACATGAATGGAAATGTAAGCTCAGGAATGACTAGAATTATTTCTATTAACCTGTTTAAATAGGAGAAACCAACACAATTTATTACGGTGTGCATTAGTTTTGTGGAAATTGTGTATTTATATAGCTTTTACTCTGTTACATTTTTACATGTTATGCTACCGTAGCTTTAAGAAGAAATGGCTCTTTTTTTCCTTGTTCCTTTTGTTGCTGTACTACTTATATGACCATCTTGAGTTTTATAAAAGCTTACATCCATATTTTTCTTCCTTCTTGTTCCTTTATCCTTGAATTTCCCTCCCTGCTTTTCCTCTGTTATTCAAATACATCCACATTACTGGATCCTTCCCTTGCCACTTAAAAGATTAAGTCTCTCAGAGCTCAATTAAGACTGAACTGTACCTGACTATAATATTGCATCGTTTGAATTTCTTCTTTGAATGTCTCAAGCAACAGGCCTAAACTCAGTAAGTGCAGTGAATCATTGTGCCTACTACTGTCCTTCATTGCTGCTAATTGCTCAATCTCCTAACTGCTGAAGCCTATCAGGATATTCCCTCTGCCATTATTTCTATGATTTCCTTTGCTTGTACTCTCTATTGACCTCAAGACTTACCTGTGTACAAAAATGTATTTAAAGCTTGTATCAAAATGCTAAAGGTGGAAGGAAGGAGAAGAGGACAACCAATAGCAAGGCGAATAGATTCAGTTACAGTGGTGATGAGTGCACCGTTAGAAGACCTGAAGGACCATGCGAGGGACAGATCATCATGGAGAAAATCTATCCATGTGGTCGCTAAGAGTCGATGCTGGCTTGATGGCATATAATCATCAATCAATCAAAATGCTATAAAGGGGAAGGATGTAACAAGGCAAAAGAGACCTTGCCCCTCTTACACTTCTCCCAATTTCAGAATTTAAAATAAAAATGCCATTGCCTTTTGCCCTGCTTGCATGTGCTACTAATTTCCTTAACAGTTCCTGCCACCAAGGTCATCCCCACTGATTTCCTACTGCTACTAAATCCAGATTGGCTTTGGTAAAAACATAGAAAAATAAGATGATGTTGCAACATTTGTACAACTTATTATTTTTGCTTTGTTTTAAGTCATATTTTTTTAAAACTGGTACGACCTGCAAGTTATAAATATCTTCATTAGGGCTACTTTGAAGAGAACAGTAAGCGGAAGTGCTGTATTATTAATACTCATTATTATGTAGTATAAAGCAACCAAAACAAGATACTTAAAATACAACTGCATTGCTCCTATCTGACAAACATTATATGCAAGCCAGATTCTACTAGAATGAGAATTTATAAGCTCCCTTCTTACAACCTTTTTTTCACATTAGATATATAATTGGATATACTGTAGATATTATATAGGAACAGATAATATTGCATCGTTTGAATTTCTTCTTTGAATGTCTCAAGCAACAGGCCTAAACTCCTGTTATAGGAGCTCCACAAGGCAGGTTTGCCTGTATCATACAGATATACAGTGCTCACATTATGCAGTCTTAAGTCTGTATGTTTTCTGTCCAACTGAAAGAAAATCTGAACATTCCACTGACACTTAATTCTATTTACGCTGTTCTTCAACACTGACTCTATTTACACTGCTTTCAAACATTCACAGTAGACTTAGGACACATCTGTATGTCCCCCTGTTCTTTAAAGTAGATCAAAAGCATTCCACCATGTTTTGGGAAATGTTGCAGCAAGTTCATAAAAGAGAGACTTGAACCAGGGAATTCCCAACTCATGATTCTGGAGACTCTGCCAGTTCTCATTCTGCAAATTGCACTACAGCTTTCTTTTCCCCATGTCTAGCTTATGGGCAATGGGCGAGGTGGCAGTTACAAAGTTGTTAGTCAGAGTCTTCACTGAGAAGTCGGGAACTGGATGACAGCACCAGTAATTGCACACAAGCTGTACTGCAGGTGCACTTCTGAAGAGAAAAAAATCTGGGAACATCTTTCTGTCTATGTTAGAGGAAGGTTGTACTGCTTCTGGCTGGACAATGTTCTTGTTGATTTAGGCAGATCGTCTCAGCCTAGCCAGTGAGAGCCAGTTTGGTCTAATGGTTAAGGTTCCAGACTAGAAACCAGGAGACTGTGAGTTCTAGTCTCGCCTGACGCATGAAAGCCGGCTGGGTAACTTTGGGCCAGTCACTCTCTTTCAGCCTTGGGCGACAAGCCTGTCGGTCAATTCCTGATCCAACCAACGGACCAACATTCAGTTGATCCAAAAAAGTGGACCCTGCACCCATGGGAAAAACACTAGGAAGGAATTAAAAAATGCAGCCTAGCCAGTGACACATGGATTGCCAGCCTCTCATTTCAGCCAAATCACTGGCAACCTGATGTTTCTAACACATTGCCAAATACTGGCATTGCTTACTAAGTTACGAAAGGGTGTCAATTAGCATTAGCAGTTACTGTTAAGAAAACTGCCCTGCTGGCTCTGTTAAAAACAATGTCATAACTGCAAACTCTGCATAATACAGGATGGAAAATGAGGAACATGGAAATTTTTTCCTATTTGTTCCTTCATTACCAAATGGGTCAGAAGGCCAGGATTCCTGTAACTGCAGGGAGTGCATAAAACAGGAATTTTAGAAGCATGGCTTCTCATCCATATATAATACAGAGGTAGAAACTGAAATCATAACCCCAGCTTATTTTTTATCTATGAAATACTTTCCAAACAAATATTCCAGTTATAATTTTATACAGTGGTTTACAAGTTTTGCTTTTATCCAACCTACATTTATACAGGAACAACTTTAAAACTGTAGCTCATACACCTGCAGCACAGTAATATCCAGTAAGCACATCCTGGTCTCTTTTAGCCACTTTGGAAAAAAAATACAAGCTAGGAAGCAATGGCAGCTAATGAGCCAAGCATCGTATGAGGCTGAGACTGTAGACACCAAAATGGAAAGATTGGACTCCCTTCTTAGTGCAGAAGGAAAACATGTTAGGAAATCTCCGTTTCCATGTACTCTTGGTGCCTTGAAGGCAAGACATATTATATGTGCACGTGTCTTCAATGAGTACCTATGTGAGGGGATTGTATTCTTGTGTATCTCAGAAATTTAACAGGATACCTAGTCTGAAATAAAGGCTATCTGTTGTCCCAGAAAAACAACTTTCGAAAAACTTTTGAATAGTCTCTGCAATCATCTGTGAAGTTCAAATCCTCTGGCTCAGAGAGATGGCAAGTGCAAATTTACCCAAGGCCAGCTAAAATCTGTGGGGTCATGCAGGCAGTTGTGAAACTAAGCAATTTCTATTTTGACCTCTGCACATGTGGATCAATACTAGGAGTTGAAGTCCACACATCTTAAAGGCTCTGAGGTTGAGAAACACTGGTGTAAAGTACCGCACAGATCCTTAATTGGCCCTCTTCAATCAGTTTTAAAACAATGTCTTGATCTATTTATTTATCTTAAAACCTTAACCTAAAGCTTTTTCATGAAGCCTGGACTGTTCCTAAAATTACCACGGCAGACCTTATAAGGAATAAGTAACCAAAGAAACAGAAACCCACCAACACACTGAGACAGAGGCTTGTACACCCCAAAGATCAAACTCCAAAACACAAGAAAAGCAATGTAGTTTATGCAATCCAGTGCAGTGAGGAGTGCTCTGAACTCTACATTGGAGAAACCAAACAACCTATGTACAGGAGGATGGCCCAACACAGGAGAAATAACACCACAGGACCAGAGTCAGCAGTTTATCTTCATCTAAAAGAAAAAGGACACTCATTTGAGGACATTAATGTTCACATTTTAGACAGAGAAGATAGGTGGTTTGAGAGAGGGGTCAAGGAATCCATTTATGCCAACTTGGAAAATCCTTCCTTGAATAGAGGTGGGGGCCTCAGGCACAAACTCTCCCCCATCTTCCTCCCCGTTTTGTCTTCTGTGCCTAGGAAGATTAAGACCATTTCAGAAGCTCAACAGCAGCATGGTAATCTTAACGATCCTCCTTTAGATGATAAAGGGACTTAGAAATAACATCTCAAAATAACCATGACCTAGCCCCAGGTGCAAGGTCACACAGCCACCTAGAAACATATTTAAGGATTCCCTTACTAACTTTGCTCAGACTGAAGAAGCTCCTTGGATAAGGAGCGAAACGTTTCCACTAAGAAAATAGAAATCCAGTTGACATGATTCAAGCTACAGAGAAATGTGTGACTGCTTACCTCTACTTCTATGGACTGCATAGCTAAGTCACATGGTGGTTTCAGAGCTTTAGGTCTTGTGGCATACCAGTAAGTCGTCAGGGCTGCAAAAGCACCAAACCCCATCAATGTGTTTGTTGGAAGAGTGCGCACATACTGCCTTACGTCGCCGAGTTCTGGCATTCGCAGGTGCCGAAACAATTCATGGGCTTGCATTGTGAATTTATTTGGTCTGCTGCAATCTGTTGATGAAAAAGAGAAGAGCCCAATGTGGAATGAAAGAATCCTTCTTCCCTGGAGGGAAGGGCGCATCTTCCAACACCATACCAAGCTAGAAACATCTACAGTAGACTCTCAATTAAACCAGCACCCATGGGGATTGGTAGATGCCGGATAAATGTAGTTTCCAGTTGCTTGAGAGTTACTATTAAACCCTAATACCCACTAGATGGCAGCAGAGAGATACAGATTTTTTTTTCCAGTTGCTTGAGCCTGCTGGTTGCTTGAGTGTGCTGGTTGCTTGAGTCCAGGTTATATATATACTGTATATTCTATCCAACAGTGAAAACTATCCCTCCACGACAGAACTTTTTTTAAACAGAGGTTGCCAAATGACCTACTTTAGTAGACATACCATCTACTGCAGAGCTTTCCAAACTGTGTGTCTTGACACTTTAGTGTGTCGGCTGCAGTGTCTGGGTGTGTCGCGGCTGCTGCTGCGGCCTCTGAGCCCTGCCAGGATTCTGCGCAGGTCCTAGTGCCTGCCTTGTGCCTTGCTGCCTCCAAACCTGCCCTGCCAGGATTCCGCGCAGGTCCTAGTGCCTGCCTTGTGCCTTGCTGCCTCCAAACCTGCTGTGATTCCGCGCAGGTCCTAGTGCCTGCCTTGTGCCTTGCTGCCTCCAAACCTGCTGTGATTCCACGCAGGTCCTAGTGCCTGCCTTGTGCCTTGCTGCCTCCAAACCTGCTGTGATTCCGCGCAGGTCCTAGTGCCTGCCTTGTGCCTTGCTGCCTCCAAACCTGCTGTGATTCCACGCAGGTCCTAGTGCCTGCCTTGTGCCTTGCTGCCTCCAAACCTGCTGTGATTCCGCGCAGGTCCTAGTGCCTGCCTTGTGCCTTGCTGCCTCCAAACCTGCTGTGATTCCGCGCAGGTCCTAGTGCCTGCCTTGTGCCCTGCTGTAAGAGTGTGTCGTGAAATGATGCATGTCTAAAAAGTGTGTCACCAACATGAAAAGTTTGGAATGCTCTGGTCTAGTGTTTGAGCACATATTTATTTGCATTTTTTGTATCCTGTTATTGGCTGAAGGGCATATTGCATTAAAATGGTAAAAAAAGTTTCCCTCTGACAAAACACTCTCTCAAGCTCCTTAAAAGCTGCAATGCATTTTCTTTAAATCAGGAGTTTAAAAGAGTTCCATTCTGTTCTTGTTTCCCCTGCAATCAAATGTATAAAAACGTATTTTTGTACACGACTTGACACACTGGCAACAGAACACTAAGACAATTCTCTCCTACTTATCTCTCTAAATCTCTAACTGGGATAAGCAGAAAAAAAGAGCAAAGGTTTTCTTTTTTCTTTTTAAAGTCCTGGTGTGTCTGTTCAGCTTATGTTTCGCTCTGCTGCCAAGGTCTTGCAGAACATCCGTCACATGATTACCTTACATTTTTTGCCCAGTAGGTCAAAGTTTACTAGCAGACAAAATGCATCCTTAGCTTTGAGAGAAGGAGGGCGAATGGAAACAGCGTCTGGGGCCATCCCGCTGCACACCCCACTAACGTGGCATGCAAAGAAACAATGTTCATCTCAGAAACACACAACTGGCAGCAACATTCATTACTGCATGTCATCAGCTTATTCCTATTCCCAAACAAAACCTGGCAAAGGGAGAAAGGGAGAAAGGAGGAGAATGTGGAGACGCTGAACCAGACATTCAGATGTAGACAATTTTGCTCTACTAAGGCAGGAGATGCTCTGAAAACAAGTGTAGAAAACATAATGCCTATCTATTTTCCATATCTCCCTATATGCTCACAGACCCTGAAATCTTGCAGCCTCTCTCTGAAGCTGGGTCCTGAGTTTCAGCTGAGCAGCAGACCTCCTCAGCCTCACCACCCCCACCTGTGTGGACTGCAACTAGAATTCTCCTGGATATACCTGGAACAGCATTTCAGAACCTTCTCACTGAGATCCTTCCTCAATTCCAATATGGGGATAAAAGTGGTCCGCTTTGGGACTGTTGGTAAGGATTACTGAATGCCATGCTTTGATCCAGAGCTTTCCAAACTTTTCATGTTGGTGACACACTTTTTAGACATGCATCATTTCACGACACACTCTTACAGCAGGGCATCATTTCGCGACACACTCTTACAGCAGGGCACAAGGCAGGCACTAGGACCTGAGTGGAATCACAGCTGGTTTGGAGGCAGCCAGGCACAAGGCAGGCACTAGGACATGTGCAGAATCCTGGCAGGGCTCGGAGGCAGCAGCAGCCGCGACACACCCAGACACTGCAGCCGACACACTAACGTGTCCCGACACACAGTTTGGAAAGCTCTGCTTTGATCATTCAAAAGCATGGCATACTTGCCAATGATTACCAAATCAAATTCTTTATTACAGGTCAGCAACCCAGACTGAATAAAGACTGAATATTAAATAAAATTTACAAAATAGAACGACAAGATAGAACATACAGAATAAAATAATATGTTATTATTTTATTTTATAATAGAATAATATTTTATTATTTTATTTGGTCTAGTGGTTAAGGCAACGGGCTAGAAACCAGGAGACTGAGAGTTCTAGTTCCGCCTTAGGCATGAAAGCCGGCTGGGTGACCTTGGGCCAGTCACACACACACTCAGCCCTAGGAAGGAGCCAATGGCAAACCAGGAGACTGAGAGTTCTAGTTCCGCCTTAGGCATGAAAGCCGGCTGGGTGACCTTGGGCCAGTCACTCTCTCTCAGCCCGAGGAAGGAGCCAACAGCAAACCAGGAGACTGAGAGTTCTAGTCCCGCCTTAGGCATGAAAGCCGGCTGGGTCACCTTGGGCCAGTCACTCTCAGCCCGAGGAAGGAGCCAATGGCAAACCAGGAGACACAGAGTTCTAGTCCCGCCTTAGGCATGAAAGCCGGCTGGGTGACCTTGGGCCAGTCACTCTCTCTCAGCCCGAGGAAGGAGCCAATGGCAAACCAGGAGACTGAGAGTTCTAGTTCCGCCTTAGGCATGAAAGCCGGCTGGGTGACCTTGGGCCAGTCACACACACACTCAGCCCTAGGAAGGAGCCAATGGCAAACCAGGAGACTGAGAGTTCTAGTTCCGCCTTAGGCATGAAAGCCGGCTGGGTGACCTTGGGCCAGTCACTCTCTCTCAGCCCAACTCACCTCACAGGGTTGTTGTTGTGGGGAAAATAGGAGGAGGAGGAAGGAGTATTAGGTATGTTCCCCGCCTTGAGTTATTTACAAAAATAATAAAGGTGGGATAGAAAATAAATAATATCTGCACTATTTTGCTGTCAGCAATATACGGGTTTTACAAGCTGCGAAAACAATCTTCGCGGCTTGTAAAACCAGTATATTGCTGACAGCAAAATAGTGCAAATATGATTATAGACCTTTTATCTTGTATGCTTTATTTTATTCTGTATGCCATGCTTTTGAATGATCAAAGCATGGCATTCAGTAATCCTTACCAACAATCCCAAAGCGGACCACTTTTATCCCGGTATTGGAATTGAGGAAGGATCTCAGTGAGAAGGTTGGGGTCCTTATCTGCTAGTAGGAATTGTCTGTCTCGGAAATGGAATTACAAGAGGTGTTAGGAGCTCTTTGCTTATGTCTCAATAAGAAATTACAGTATATCAATGAGGTTGTGTTTCAATATTTCCATCCTTACAAGGGCAAAGCCTTTCTGCATAAGGTGTTTTATGAAATTTTCCCTCCAGCTCTGCTGATGGTATAATATTAAACCACAGTAATGTAATTGCGCCTAGAAACTTATTGTTTGTGAGTTGATCTAGGTACAATGCTGCTTTAAAATGTGCACTGCTGTATCCCAATTGTACCCTAAGCAAGAGTTTACTATATTCTGACTGTAATTCTATTATCAAGGATCCTTTCCTTAAGCACTGCCATTGCCTGATCTTGTCCCATGGGGATGAGTATCTCCTTTGAAAAACCCAAATTATATACTTTTTCTCAATTTGGAATTTCCAAAAGGAATTGCATTTATCAATTAATGTTAGCTCTGTAAGACCTTGGGGTTGAAAGTGAACCTCTAGCCAATATTTAAACACGCATAACCATGCCCTTGTTTCGACTTTTGTAAGTCTTGCCTCCAGCTGTCAATGATTACTAATATGACATGTAAATGTACAATTTGGTCAATTTTGATTCTTTCCATTTCCCTGGGTCTTTAATATTCTGGGTAAAATATCTTTCTCCTTAGCCTTCAAGCTGTATCATATCCAAGTTGCATCATTTTTGCGAGTCCACTTAGCCTGAACTCCAGCACAACGTACTTCCTAAGTGGTTTCTATATTCCTTGCTATAACAAGATCCTATTTGCACCAGTGTTGCTGTTTATTGTGTTTCAGCCCGTATTTCCATACATTAAAGCTTAAACTTCTCTGTGTACCACTTAAAAAATGTGATAACGAAATATAAGATTCCGCTCAGTCAATTTATTCATCACTTTTCCAGCAGCAGTCATGCCAAGCAGTTGTTACCTTATGAGGATTTCTGCTAGCAAGGCCATTAGACTGGTAAGACAAGAATCAAGAACAAAATGTTATCCAAGGGGAATACTTTAAAGGACATTTGTTCTGAACAGACACTGCTCAACTCAGTTTTCCACAATCCAGTGGCCAGCCTTCTTTTTCCAGAGTCTCCAGCCAGCATGGCCAGGGTCCAACATATCCAGAGAGCAACAGGTTATGAAAAGCTGGGAAATCTAATCTAACCTCTTCTTTTCACACAAAGACCAACTAGATGGATAAGAGAAGCGCACAATAGGCATTGAGTCAATAGCTATAATATGGCTGCTCTAAAGGCATTATGATGCAGCGTTTTTATTTTCAATCTCTTAAGATTCCACAGCAGAGAAGTGGATTCACATGCCTAAGTCAAAACCAAGGGCATATTATGGCTTAGCATTATATGTGAACCAGGCCAATACCTTCAAATACTGTTGTCCAAGCAGCAAATACCTAAATGCTGGGCGAGACAAACATCTTGATTATACATGCGGGGCTGTAACTTTAATTCAACAAATAATTTGATGTATTGTCGAAGGCTTTCACGGCCGGAGTTCAATGGCTGTTGTGGGTCTTCCGGGCTGTGTGGCCGTGTTCTGGAAGTTGTGGTTCCTCCACAACTTCCACAACTTCCAGAACACGGCCACACAGCCCGGAAGACCCACAACAGCCAAATAATTTGATCATTATCCGTTTACTAAAACTTTTAGCTTTAGAAAACCGTCAGTGAAAGAGGTATGCATAGGGAGTTCTGACCCTGTCTCATGTATCTTGCTCAGCTAGTCAAATGAATACTATGCTTCTAGCCAGAAAAAGCCTCTCGACACACGCCTAAGTAAAATACTGAATCAGCCAAGATGTGGTCTTTTCAGCTGCGCTCAGCTTAGCAACACTCATCCAAGCTGGCTCAGTGTACTCATTCCAAGCTCCTCCTCCTCCTTTTCCAAGCACAATAATCTATTTACAGAGGGCATAATGCTCTTCTATTGTCTGCCACTAGGCAGACATCATTCGAGGGCGACTGTCAACTTCTTCAGTATAGTGCTACCACAGAGGAGCCAATAGCTTTCCTCCTCCAGCTCTGCTGATTGATTTGAAGGGGGGGAAAAAGCTATAATGGCCTGTTTAATCAGAAGCATTGTTCTAGGAATCAGTTCCATCCCATGCTAAGTATGACGCTTTTAGCAACCGCACTACTCATCCCTTAGTTTGGGGTAAAAGATGCATCATTAAAATTAATATGTAGTATTGCATTAATTCCTTTCCAGTTCTTTCCCCCATTTTTTAACTAGTGGAGATGTCAATATCTGAGAAATCTCTCTTAAATTAAGCTTTCTGGGGGAGTTGACAGACATCAAACTAGTCTGTCAGCTGAAAGAGGAGACTTTTCCATTATTCTTAAATGGCATGCTGCAAAACAATTACTTAACAGCCCAACCCTGGGGCAGAAGTCCATTTTTGCTTAATAGCTCAAGCTGGGATATAGACAACGAAAGCTATCAAATGTTACTTTAACGCAACTGCCAAGTCAATCAGAGCTGATGTTCAATTCATGCCAACACAGGGCAAGACAACCTACCAGGTTCTTCTGTCCCTCAGCTTGGAGGTCTCACAGACATTGGCCATCTTCTGTTTGATTAGTAGAGGCATTTTATGCAGTTGCCCCAATCGAAGAGAATATTTGTAGCTCAGGGTTGAACTGTGGAGTCCATGGTGCTCTCTGAGCCTTGTTGTTTTCTTGCAGACGTTTCATTGCCAGGCTAGGCAACATCTTTTCGCACTGAAGATGTTGCCTAGCCTGGCAATGAAACGTCTGCAAGAAAACAACAAGGCTCAGAGAGCACCATGGACTCCACAGTTGCCCCAATGTGAGGAGCTTTAGGAACTTTTATGTGGCTAAAAAGTAACTTTGGCCAGCAAACTGCTTGATTGCATTGATAAAATTAAACTAGTGAGTCAACTGGTCAGTTAAATACTGCTTTGAGTTGGTGGCTGCTTAGCTGTTTAAATTCACTGTAGTACTTATCAGTTACCAATAACAAGAGAAAGGCCTTCTTGCCCTTCCCTCTTACAGTATCTAGCAGGAGCAAATCTAGAAACCTAAAAAAAAACACCTCCTGATACTGAGTAAAACCTTTAGTGCAGGGGTGGGCAACGTCAGACCCGCAGGCTCCCGCCTAAGGCCCGCAGGGCTCCCGCCCGCAAACCCCGCCCCTTCCACACGATTGGCTCCCGCCCACAAACCCTGCCCCCCAGTGCTTGTGATTGGCTCCCGCCCGCAAACTCTGGCCCCTGGTCCGCAGAAATCCCAGAAACCCCGCCCCCCACCCCGGTCCCCGGTTATAAATATCCAAATGGCCCTTGGCAGAAAAAGGTTCCCCACCCCTGCTTTAGTGGCTGGGCAGAGGCACAAGTCAGAGCTGACCATTATCTCCTCTTGTTAAATACAGGAAATATAAAATACTTTCTCCATGTGATCAGCTGTCTGCTATGTAACTTCCTGATGAGGGACTGAACTAAATTTTAGAGTTAAAAGACACTGCTGTGTGAAACAATTGGCATCACATTTTAAACTCCTCAAACCTCTGAAAGAAAAGCATTCAGAAAAAGCAAAATAATTTTTATGGGTTATTTTTAACCCATAAAGTTAACATATATTTGAGCAAAATTTTATGAATCCCTACTGAGCAGACAGCACTTCAAAGAAGTTTTAAACATAAACACCTGCATTCTTGCACTTCTTTTTATTTATTTATTTATCAAATTTCGTCTCCACCCGTCTCCCCCAAAAGAGGGACTCTGGGTGGTTTACAATAAAGTTAAAAAGATTAAAATACAATAAAAACAAGATATATTACATAATAGATAAATATAAAATAACATCCAGGATGGCAGTTAAAGTTCTGATTCAGATTAATGGATACATAAATACATGTGGACCACTTTAAGGCACTAGCCACCCGCAGGATTGGCTACCCCCCTTCCCGCCCCAAGTGAGACGGCAGAGCCAGGACTTTAATTTCTTCCAGAAGGCCAGGAGAGAGGGGGCTTGCCTCACCTCCGGGAGAAGAGTGTTCCAAAGGGCAGGGGCCACAGCAGAGAAGGCCCGCTTCCTGGACCCCGCCAATCAACATTCTCTTATGGTCGGGGCCCGTAACATGCCCTCTCTGCATGACCGGGTGGGACGGGTAGATGTAATGGGGATGAGACGGTCCCTCAGATAACTTTAAATACTTTCAACTGAGCACTGACATCTCATTATTAGTTACACTGCTACTTGAATTAGACAAACATTAATCCACTTACTAATCATATACAACAGACTTAGGGCATTTTTCTGTAGACTCTCAGAAGCCTTAACTATATTTTGATCTGGGGACATTCTACAACAGCAAAAAATTTAATGGAACACTTTCCACGTTTGCATTCCTTTGTAATTGAAAAGAATTATTAAAATAATATCTTAGACCAGGGGTGGGCAACCTTTTTTCTGCCAAGGGCCATTTGGCTATTTATAACCAGGGACCGGGGGGCGGGGTTTCTGGGATTTCTGCGGACCGGGAGTCGGAGTTTGTGGGCGGGAGCCAATCACAACCACTGGGGGGTGGGGTTTGCAGGCGGGAGCCAACCGCGTGGAAGGGGCGGGGTTTGCGGGCGGGAGCCCAGCGGGCCGTATATGGCCTGCGGGCCTGACGTTGGCCACCCCTGTCTTAGTCTATGAAAAGAGCGTTATGATAGTCATATTTGAGAAATAAAACATTGCTATAGTTGGATTCAGATAAGTGATTGTCTCTGTGGATTTCTTTTCTAGATCCATACAATACAGAAGGCAGATTCTTGTTGAACCTTATGGAAAACTTCCAAACAGTAAAAGCAACTTGATGGTAGGACAACTGAACCCAGTACTTAGACAGATGACAATTTCCTATCTTCTGGATGTATTCAAGCAGAGGCTGGATGGCCATCTGTCAAAAATGCTTTAATTTGGACTTGGATGGACTAATGGTTTAAATGCCCCTTCTAATTCTTTGATTTTATAAGCATCACATAGCTATAAAGTCTACCTATAACCAAGCTTTTCCCTCTAAGATTTTGTCTTCCTGAAAGCAAGTTTTATTTCTTTGAGGCACGGTTGACAGCATTCTAAACTTCAGTTTAAAGACAGGGTATAATTTATATTGTCTCACCTTCCTAGATTCATATCCTAGATCCAACCCAATATTTGTTTTTTTTCCACACTTCCAAATTTAATAGCAATAAGTCTAACATGTTGCACCTTAATAAGGACATTTAAGTGTTTGAGCAAACATCACAATTAGTTGCTGGCTCTGCATTGCTTCAGAACAGCAGATAATTAGGCAACAAATTCTGTTTTCAGAAGCCAGTATTGAAGCAGCACTTCATTAGAGGCAAGCAAACATGAGTTTCAGAGCATTAGTGTCATAACCATGAGAAATTGGTATATTGGAAACAAAAAAAAAGGCCATTAGTGTGACCAAACAGACTTGCCGGTAAGGACAACCCCAAGCCAGGCACTTGAACTCTGCATGGTGTATTACTACATGATATATCTGAAACTGGAGATAATACATAGCCACCTTAGCTAGTATCCTTTGATACCATTTTCCTCCATGGATAAAAATAAGTTAAATGTGGGTGACCGTCACTACACTTTGGGGTAGCAAATTCCATAATTCAAATGTAGCTGCATGAAAAATATTTCCTTTTCAATCTCTCAACATTCAGCTTCATTGGAGGACTATGGGTTCCAGTATTACAAGAAAAAAAATGTATTTGAGCTTCTTCCACACCATGCATAATTATACCCATCATTATCATGTATCTGTTCAGCCTTTTTTAGTTCCTCAGATCAGAGCTTTCCAAACTTTTCATGTTGGTGACACACTTTTTAGACATGTATCACTTCGCGACACACTCTTACAGCAGGGCACAAGGCAGGAACTAGGACCTGTGTGGAATTACAGCAGGTTTGGAGGCAGCAGCAGCCGCGACACACCCAGACACTGCAGCCGACACACTAACATGTTGCGACACACAGTTTGGAAAGCTCTGCCTTAGATCAATGTGGTTGCCTTCTGCACTGTTGATGGCTCTACAATAATATATATATATATATATATATATATATATATATATATATATAATAAATATTTGAAGTACTGTATGGTGAGCAGAACTATGCATATTCTAGGTATGGTCATATCAGCAATTAAGATATTGGCAAATTTATTTATATTCCTTTCTTAATGATACCCCACACAGAAGCACAAGCATCTCCAGCAAACCAAGACTGCATCAAAATGATGACACATGTAAAGTGACACAAACTTTGCCTTTACATACTTGCATCCTTATGTCTAATGCAAGCATTTCAATCATGTTTCTGGCATTATGATGTCATGATGCATGTTTCATCAGTCCTCAGCCCCTGCAGACACTTAGGCATTAATATGTTTTTATTCACAGCAACTGCACGTTGGATAGCTCTCAGCCACAAACTTAAGATCCCTTTTCTGGACACCTGTCACCAATTCAGGACCTATATGTGAAATATTTATTTCTGTCCCAGTGTACATTTGTGTATGCTTCGTTAAACTGAACCTTATTTGCAATCTGAATCCCTGTTCTCAGATTTTGGACAGTTCCTTCTGATCTATCAAGCATTAATACAAGAGAGCAGGTTTAGTGAAGTGGTTAAGGCACCACGCTAGAAACAGGGAGACCGTGAGTTCTAGTCCCGCCTTAGGCACAAAGCCAGCTGGGTGACTTTGGGCCAGTCACTCTCTCATCAGCCCTAGGAAGGAGGCAATGGCAAACCACTTCTGAAAAACCTTGCCAAGAAAACTGCAGGGACTTGTCTAGGCAGTCTCTGAGAATCGGACACGGCTGAATAGATTAAAAAAAATACAAGTACATAGAGATGTTATTGGTTTAACCAGTAGAATTCACCATGTATTTCTACTCCTCGTTTCCTGTTCTTTATCCAGCTACTAATCCAGAAGAGGCACTCTCTCTCTCTTTTTTAACCCCATAACTAAAGTCTGGCCATCAAGCTAAAATGATGTGTTAGAACCACAGCCAAGACCAGACACCATTAATAAATGTTAAATGTGATCTGGGCAATCCTGATCAGTAGCTTCTAATACAGTGATATTTTGAAAGATGGAATGGAACCCCAGCCTTTTCTCCTGAAGAAGAAAATCCCAATGTTGATAGCTGCAGAAGAAGCAACAGACTTAGTTAATTTACAACCACATTAGCAACAACAACAACAAGAAGAAAGAGGTTCTGCAATCTGCTCCAGAGAATGGGGTAGTTTCTGGAGCAATTCAACCTTTGGAGACATATAGACAAAAAAATAATAATTGTCATTTCAACTGCAACTCTATTAAAAGGATCAGGTACTTAAAGAAGGAAGACAGGCTTAAAAAGGGGTGGAAGAAGCAGTGGGAAACAGAGGGGGATTACAAGTGAAGGCACACAATGGAAGTCTTGCCCAGGAGTTCATGGGCAAAGGGCCACAACTGCAAATTACCTTGTCATTGCAGAACTGCTCCATCAAACACATGTGATTTTAAGCCAGCCAGAGCAATATAATTCCCTTGATAAATTCAGACAGAACAAATTTCTAGCAGAGGCGATGAAAATTGTCTCAGTCCTTTTTACAGGCCTAAATATTAAGTTGTAGGGTGGAAGACCGACGTACATTCCAAATGCGGTGGAGGAAAGGAACAGGGATCGCATCTACAACTCTCCTGTAATCCAACGTCCCCATGCAGCAAGCGTGCGTTCCACAGAAACAAAGCCAGGACGGGGGCACCAAACCACTTCCACCTCCCCATTTGTGCCCACCTTTCCCCGAAACCCAACAGTCCCAGACAACCCCTCCACCCCCAAAACGGGGCTTAACTGAACAGTTAAGGAAAACATCGCCACGAAACAACCCATTTCCTCCCCGCGCTGATAGGCTGCATCCAGCCAATACCGACCTAGAAAAGATCCTATTGCAGTCCTTGTTTGATTGGAGGGGCTAGGAAGAGAAAGCGGCCTAGGGGGGTGGGAGGCCCCACCTTCAAGCCCCCCGGCTTCCTGACGTGCGGCGCCCTTCCTTTCCTTTACTGTCCCAGCTCCCCGCCCCCTTTTCCGGGCGCAGCCAGAGGCAGCGGTGAGGCTGCGGCGCCGGCCGGGCAGGTTAGGCGGGTCGGCTTGTCGGAATAAGGGCGCAAAGGGAAGGGTCCGTCTGGGCAGGCAAGGCGGCCGCAGCTAGGGAAGAAGCGGGAAAGTCCCCAATGCACCCCAGAAGCCTCGGGGGCTCTCCCCGCCTGCGGCACGACAGCCCTGCTCGCTCACCCACCTGCTTTCCTCTTCGCCCCGTCCTGTCTCCTCCCGGGCACGCTTCTCTGGGCGCAAGCCGGCGGGCAGCCACCAATTACGCAGCCCGAGCGTTCTGCCGCGGGAGCGGCCGGCGCTGTCCTATTTAAGTCGCCCGTAAAGGAGAAAAAAAAGAGAGAGAGAATGGGAAAGAAAACACAGCACGCGAAACAGAGGCGGCGCAGCTGGGTGTCTTGCGTCGTGCCAGGCCCGCCTTTCCAGTGAGCGCAGGGACACGAGAGACACTAGGACCAGTTAGAAGCGAGGCGAGCCGGTTGGCGTGCGCTCCTCGGCGTTCGCACCAATCGGAGCGGGAGGAGGAGGGCAAAAGGAACGCAATGCCAAGGGCAGTCAATCGCACGACGCGGCGGAGCGGAGCGTCGGAAGTCAGCCCGGGCGGCCCCGGACCGAGAAGCGAGGGGGCCCCGCCCGTGATCTACGTGTGCGGGTCTCGGGAAGAGCGCTTGGCACATGCTCAGAGTCTCCCGGTGGTTTTGACAGCCTTGGGGCTCGCTGGGTACAGCTCGGATCTCGCGACTTGCGTTCAGTGAACTGGACTCGTAACTCAGGGAGACGCACGCTGTGCTGTATGGGCAGCTCGTTACGCCGCCAGAAGTCCATCCGTTCCCTTCTAGAATGTTTTATTCCATCACATGTCGTCGGGAATTAATTCGGTCGAGAAAAACAGGTTGCAATACTGTGCTTTGGCTTGTTGGAAGGGTTCGAGGCAACCCCCTCCCTTCTCTCTCAGATCGCCATTTTCGAAACACTCTTTCCCCCAATATTGCCTTCCCCTTGAGCAAGGTAAAAGGTTAAAGGTTATAAAATAGAATGGGTTCAATACAAAAGGGGATGCCAGAGATTAAAATGTAAAAGAAAGCCCAACTGTTTAGACAAAGGATTCCCTTCAGATTTAATCAGAAACCTTGGAAAACAAAAGGTCGCTCCTTCACAGAATTTAGCAGAGCCCATTCAGGTGAACAGCCAAACAGATCTCCATAATCAAATAACAGATTCCTTCCAAGGTGAACGGTCCTGGCTAGTAGACAAAGCCACAGCCCCGCAGGGAACCTGGATTATCAGAACAGGGAACAAATAGCATGGGGGCCTGACCACAGAGCGCCTCCTCTCTGAAATCCGGTAAACTGCACTTTTCTGAGAAGTTCTTGGAGGGCGGGAACACCTTTGCATAACAACAGCCAAGCTTTCCTATATAAAGGGCTTGAGGGGGAAATACAAGTTTGGCCACCTCCAACCAGCAGACTCTGCACATACTCTTGGAAAATAAAATTATCTCTGTTCAAGCAATCGCCCAAGAACTTTCATTCCCGGCTCAAAACAGAGCTGGTAAGATTTCCTTCCAACAGGCTGAATTCACAGCCTGGAAGCGAGGGTTCCCTGGTCTCCCCATTTTTTTTTTTTTTTTGCACATAGACTCCGGAGAGATTGACAGCAAGGCATTCCGAGGTCCCCCTCATATTAAGATACAGGATTATAAACACAGAATAAATACTAACAAGCAAGATTATTCTCATTTCAAAGCATACTCAAAAGATTCATTCGTTCTCAGCCTGCCCTGCGGAGAACAGAAAGTTTTCTTTAAAGTCTGCAACCCTGTTTGTGCTTGTTACCAAATTTCCTCAGTAGATACATATTTACATATACATGTATTTACATATATTTACATATTTACTTAGAAACGGGTCTCCCTGAATTTAACAGTTTGCCTCCCCCATATCCACACATGCACACATTCAGATGACTGATAGATTGCGCAGAAAAGTGAGAATACTGTGAATCAGAATGAAAGTTGAACGGTATGAACAAAAATGTGATGGATAGAGATTGGAGAGAAAGCAAAGGTTCAAAGAAGCTTTGTAAGATCGCTTGAACTAGTTAGTTCTTAACATTCTCTGAAAATCTTTTAAAAGGTCTAGTATTTACTGTACTTGAAGGTGGTTTTAGTGCTATATGTATATCCAATCGAAGAGAATGTATATCAGCTAGATTTTAAAATCCAGCAGTTTTGAAATGTTTTGAAATTTGAGTCTTTGTTACAGGTTTAGTCAGATTGTTGTTGTTTATTCGTTCAGTCGTTTCCGACTCTTTGTGACTTCATGGACCAGTCCACGCCAGAGCTTTCTGTCGGCTGTCACCATCCCCAGCTCCCCCATGGTTGAGTCCGTCACCTCCAGAATATCATCCATCCATCTTGCCCTTGGTCGGCCCCTCTTCCTTTTGCCTTCCACTTTCCCTAGCATCAGCTTCTTCTCCAGGGTATCCTGTCTTCTCATTATGTGGCCAAAGTACTTCAGTTTTGCCTTTAATATCATTCCCTCAAGTGAACAGTCTGGCTTTATTTCCTGGAGTATGGACTGGTTTGATCTTCTTGCAGTCCAAGGCACTCTCAGAATTTTCCTCCAACACCACAGTTCAAAAGCATCTATCTTCCTTCGCTCAGCCTTCCTTATGGTCCAGCTCTCGCAGCCATAGGTTACTACAGGGAATACCATTGCTATTATTATTATTAGTCAGATATTAGTAGTAAATCCTGGATATTCTCCGGAACATTCTGCCCCTTGAGGTGAGGCTAGCCCCCACGCTCCTGACCTTCCGAAAGCAATTGAAGACCTGGCTCTGCCACCTCGCTTGGGACGGGGGGAGTAATAGCTCTTCTTGGGGATGGCTTGCGCCGTAGAGTTCGGCTCGCAAACATAACATCACAGCCTCTTGGATTTTATATATTTAATATTTAATTTATGATTGATATATTGTATAATGTATTTTATATGCTTTTAATTACTAACTTGATTGTAAACCGCCCAGAGTCCCCTTTATGGGGGGAGATAGGCGGTGATATAAGTTGGAAAAATAAATAAAAAAATAAATAAATATTCTGGCCATGACCTCTCACACATATTCAGAGGATTTTTTTGTTAGTTCTAACTTCTAGAATTCTTTTTTTTAAAAAATAAATTTTTATTAAGATTTTAAAATACATAATTAAAAGTTAGAAACAGAAAAAGAAATAGAAATACAAAATAAAGTAAAAGAAAAGAAAAAGTGTAGTAAATAAGAAAAAGAAAAAGATATGAAAAATATGTAGCTTCCAATCTATCTCTGGTCAAATAATAAGATCTATCTTAAGTGCTGGTTTTTAATACTATATTTAGAAATAATTCTTTGTCTAATATATTCTGTTATATTTAATCTACTCTTCAAATCCCCATGTGAGCTTCGCCCCTCCTGCATCTCGCAAATAGTCCATCAATGGTTTCCATTCTTTGAGATGTTGATAATTTGAATTTTCTTTCAATAAACAAGTCATTTTATATAAAAAAAAAACCTCCTAGAATTCTTTACATTTCCTAATTAGAGACTCTGTTTCAGCCAATAACTCAACATCAGGTGTTGTGATACTAGGTTGAACAGTCAAGTTTTAATAGCAAGTTTTCTGCAGTGTGACAAAATGCAAAGAAAATAGCAGTGTTGGTGTTTGCTAGAGAAGGAAAGGCGGGGGGCTGCAAGGGTTTAGGTATTTACGATAGTCCTTGGAGACTTGAACCTGCTTTCATGTGACATAGAGGCTGGTGCAGCTCAGGAGTTCATGACTACAACAGCAACCATGGACCTGACCCAAGTTATTAAGGGCCCAGCACACACGCGTGGTCACACACTAGATCTGGTTTTTATTTCAGGGCAGAGTGACACGATCTGAAGGTACAGGATACTACCATCAGTCCTTTGTCATGGTTAAATCTTTGTCTGGTTTTCACCTTGCTGGGGCTGCTCCATTCCCCACCCCCAACCTCCTCAGGGAGGTAGGACATATTCCATCGGTCCACCCCAGGTGATTAATGGACCTGGATGGGTTTCAGAGGGAACTTGGGGTTTTTTCCTAGGAATCTGGTAGGCAGTTCCACTAGGCAGTTCAACTGAGGTCTTAGTCTCCGCCTGGAATGGCTTTACGATGAGAGCCTTGGATTGGATTATTCCTACACAACCTCTCCATCTGTTACATGCCGGTTGTCCAGTCTGCAGCTCTCCCTCCTGTCTCCCAAGGTCATTCTCACATACCATTACAGCTGTTGAGGACCTTTGATGTTAAGGAGACTATTCTGGCTTCTTATATGGCCAGTGAAGGATATATAATTGTTGGTTCCCAGATTGATCAACATTCAGGAGTCTGTTGTGTAAACAACCAATTGCAAGCTCCTCCATTATCATATATATATAGGCGTGGTGGCTCAGCGGGTAAGATGCCAGGCTTGTCGATCAGAAGATAGCAAGTTCGAAGGTTCGAATCCCTAGCCCTGCATGACAGAGTGAGCTCCCGCACTAGCCCCAGCTCTTGCCAACCTAGCAATTTGAAAGCATGCAAATGCAAGTAGATGAATAGGTACCACTTCGGTGGGATGGTAACAGCGTTCCGCGTGCGTCATGCCGGCCACAGGACTGCGGAAGCGTCTTCGGACAACGCTGGCTCTTCGGCTAACAAACGGAGATGAGCACCGGCCCCTAGAGTTGGACATGACTGCACAAACGTGCGGGGAGAACCTTTACCTTTTACCATTATCAGTGAAGAGATTGATCAGTTTGGCAGTTCACAGGGAGGCAGCTATAAAGAAAATAAATGTTTCCACACCAAATGTATGTTGGGTATATATTGGTTTTAGAAGGGAAAAAGTTCAGTTGCTGGAATTCTTGAAACCCCATCCTTCCTTCCTTTATTTGTTTGTTTATTATTTTATAGGGTTTAAGGCTTGCTCAACTTGAAAGACTCCAGGCAGGTTACAAAAGGCTAATAAACACAACAATAAAATACATCAAAATTATATAACAAAACAACACTAAAAATAGATCAAACATCCCGCAAGAAGGACATCAATGAATCTTATCTAGGGTTAAAGTGAAATAAAGCTGTCTTTAAAGCTCTTCTAAAAACTGTAAAGCAGGGAGCTTTACAGACCACTAGGTGTAATCAGTTCCAAAGTAGGGGATGGCCACAGAGGAGGCCTGTCATCTCGCCCATGTCCTCAGAGAAAGGAGAGGCTCTTAAGAGGCCTCCCCAAGATGTTCTTGCCAGCCAGGCAGGTTCAAGCCTTGTAGAAGCTGATGTAACCTCGTGTACAGAGTAAGGAAGATGACCTTGATGGAGATATGCAGACTCCATTGCCAAGGCAACAAGGGCTAAAGCATTTTTTTAAGTCCAGATTGTCCAGATAACATTCAGAAGCAACTCAGACCAATACCTCCTTAATTCACTGAATAAGAAGGAGGAGGAGGTACAGCAAAACCAGACTTGCAAGATTCTGTTATTATAGCCAATCGCAATAAAAGTAGTTGTAGATATCAGTGGAGTTGATTTCATGGTCTGGTCTACCTAGTGGGGCTGACATCTGGTGCTACATCATAAATCTTGGTAAAGAAACAGAGTGCCTGCAGAAGCTTGTTTCGTCCATCCTGGAGAGACAGAAAAATACTCAAATCCTTCTGACAGTTGGTCTGCTATTGGAAAGTTGAAGGCTAATGATCTCTGGACATTCACAGAAGCTCTGGCCCCATTCACTGACTAAAGGAACAAAACCCACAACTTGCTATTTGAGCAACAGCTCAAGGAAAGGGTGATCAGTCTTCCTTACGCTGCATTTAAATGCCAACATATTGTTTGCCAATTGTTTCTGGCCTCATCCTCTCTCTCTCTCCACCCTCCATTCTTCATCTCTTTTGTATGTTGTCTTTTTTAGATTGCAACCCAGAAGGCAACATTGGTCTCTTCCCCCCCCCCCCCCTGATGTGAGTTGTTCTGGGAAGGCCATAATTATCTAAAAAATGAAATGCAATAATAAAGTAGCATACATAGTTCAGGAATAAAATTTGTTTTCCAAATAAGGGTCCATTCCTATATTAGAGAATCATGTTGTTGTTGTTTAGTCGTGTCCGACTCTTCGTGACATCATGGACCATAGCACGCCAGGCCTTCCTGTCCTCCACTGTCTCTCGGAGTTTACTCAAATTCATGTTCATTACATCGGTGATGCTATCTAACCATCTCATCCTCTGCTGTCCCCTTCTCCTTTTGCCTTCAGTCTTTCCCAGCATCAGGGTCTTTTCCAGTGAGTCCTCTCTTCACATTAGGTGGCCAAAGTATTTGAGCTTCAGCTTCAGCATCTGTCCTTCCAATGAGCAGTCAGAGTTGATTTCCTTTAGGATTGACTGGTTTGACCTCCTTGCAGTCCAAGGGACTCTCAAGAGAATCATGCCACACCACAATACCCACGAGGCTCCAAACTTCATACCTATGAACCAAAGGGAAGTGAACCAAATATCCACAGGGTGCACTCTTGGATATTTATTATTATTAACTCCTGCAGGGACGCCTACAGAGGGTGATGCTGTGACTACACAATCAAAACCCTGCCCCCTTTTAATGCATTTTTAAACACATGTAAAAAGGGGGCAGGGCTTTGACTTCACGACTACAGTGCCACCTTGACTTTTTTGACATACACATATATACACAAATCCTACCGATTTCCCTAATTTCCTGACTGGGAGATAAAGCTAGATACAGATCCACCACCTGGAATCTTACTGGAAAATTGTACTGTTTTTTTTTAAAAAAATAGTATAATTATTGCATGATACAGACATTAAAACGAAACTTTTCCAGTTGCAGATTTCTGTTACGGCACAAGTTATGAAATAAGTTAGAACACTTATAATATTACATTACCAACTGGATTTCTCACATATGATTTGTAATGGGCTGCATTGACACTAAATCCCTATGTGACAATGCATGTCCTTTCCCTTTGGTGTTTATCTATTTATTGGTAATTTTCTTCTTAAAGGCTTAATTTTCTCTAGTTTCAAACTTCTCTATTATTTACATTTCTCAGAGTCTACTCACAGGGGAATTTATGAGAACTAGAACAGCCCATGCTGCCCTCACTTGAAAGCAATGCTGCCATTCCTGTTTTGCCCAAACCCTAAACAGCCTAAAGCTTATCCACACAATCTTGTAAAGTGCAACCAAATGCATGTTTTCCTTTGTACAATTATCCCCAAATCTAAAGTGTTCTGCCAGTTTGTTAACGGGGGGCTCCCTAGTCACAGAAGATGCGGGAGAGGAAGACTTTTGAGCAAAAAAGTCTTTGCCTTATGGTCCAGAGAAACAAAGACATCCTGTTTCTCTCACCTTCTCTTTACTGATGGTTGTCTGGAGCAAGGGGTCAAGAGATACAGGAGTGATTAATGTCATTAGGCAACACTGCATGAGCCCATTTTCCTCGTGCGCTCTCCCAACAGCATCCCTTGGGTGAAATCGAGCTGCTACCCATCTGGTGCCTTCCTTAATTCCTTCACTCCTGTGGACACAACCAGTCTTCTGCGAGCAAATCCTTCCTCGGCACTCCTCTCCACATTATCTCACCACCCACCATGCTCACACTTTTTCCCAAGGGGGTCAGATACTCCCCCCCAAATTTAAAAGATCCCCCATGATCCCTTCCAGCACCCCCTGCCCCAAACCTTGATGGCACTGATTTGAAGGTGTGGGGAGCCCTTGTTCTCAAATCTTGCCCTTTTTATTTGTTGTAGTAACTAAGTTGTGAACTTGCAAGGCTGACTTATATTTCTATTATCCATTGGATGTTAGTAATGTGATCTCAGGTCAGCGGTGCCCCTTGGGAGGGGGGGGGGCTGAAGAAAAGTCAAGATGGTGTTTGTGGCAGTACAATTGAAGACTGCCCTTTGGACATGTCAATGCAATGTCAACCTATATAGTGTATAAAAGAGATGGGACTTACTCCCATAACCGCCATCTTTACTTCTTGTTTTGCATCTGGTCCTTTTTGCCGCAGTACATCTAGTTCCACAAGAAGGTGAACTTTCTGTTTCAAAACACAAATAACAAGTTTCTTTCTTTCCTCCTTAGGGGCTAAATTGCCCACTTCACCCCACAACTACACCGTAACTAGTCAAACCTTATTTCTGCCTGCCAAACCAAACAAGGCAGTGCTTAGTAAAGTACCAATCACAAAGAATTCAGAAAAAGGGGATCAAATGCCAAAAACGAAGGTAAACATTCTCAGTATAACCTCATGTTCATAAAATGCACTTTCCAAGAGAAAAATCAACATTTATTGTTAATAATCAGCACTCAAAAGGTTCCCTTGTTCTAGAAGTTCACTTAATATATTAGGATTCTTACATTCAATGGCACTTGCTCCTATATGTATGCATGACCATCACAAGTTGAAGATGTGTGTGTGTGTGTGTGCGTTTTTCCAATGCTTCCTTTTCTCTAAGGCAGCTGTACTGCCCATTTTATTCTCAGAAGAACCTTGTCTGGTAAGTTAAGCAGAAACATAATGACTGGTCTAAAGTCATCTTCAGCAAAAAAATAGCTAGGCAAAGTACTTTCCCCCCCAAATTCTTCTTTGGTACCATTATGAAAGATGAAAAGTCCTTTCCTGTCTTTCAGTTTCCCATCCTATTTATTAGAGCTATGCAAAGATTTCAAAAGAGCTGCTTCAGAACATGCAAAGCTGCTGTGTCTGGATCGTTAAAGCAGAATCTTAGGGAGGCATCTGGTGGGACCAGCTTACAAAGCAACCAGGATAACAAAAACAATAACATTAACAATAGACTTAACAATTGTCTATAAGAAAGACAAAAAAGTCTGGATAGTGGACATTGCAATACCTGGAGACAGAAGAATAGTAGAGAAAGAACTGGAGAAAATCACAAAATACAGAGACCTGCAAATAGAAGTAGAATGACTGTGGCAAAAGAAAGCAAAAGTAGTACCAATAGTAATAGGCGCCTTGGGTGCAATTCCAAAACATCTGGAGCACCACCTTCGGCATTGACAAAATCACCACCAGTCAATTGCAAAAGGCAGCTTTACTTGGAATAGCTTACATCCTGCAACAATACCTTTAATATTATTAAACAACATCTGCCTATCCCAGGTCCTTGGGAAGGACTCAATAGGTGGACAAAAATGCCAAATCCAGTCTAAACATCTGGCTGACTGTGTGACCAACCATAATAATAACAATACAGCTCCTTTAATAATTCAAAAAGAAGTGCTGTAGATTTGCACAGCTCTATCTATCCTACTCTAGCGTTCTAACTGGTAGTAATTACAGTATACTACAGTAAATAGCAAATAAATTTTCTCTTTTTACACCCTTTCCTAGATCAGGGGGTCTCATACATTAGTCACCGTGTGGCTTGACTACTGCAATGCTCTCTACATGGGGCTGCTCTTGAAGACCGCCTGGAAGCTTCAACTAGTCCAGATGCAGCGCCATGGGGGAGAGAGACCCCTCACTTCATTGCACTTGCCATCTTTTCTTCTTTTTTCTTTAAACTTATTACTGATATACACAAATACGTAAGAACAGTGGTTCACCAATATCCCTGATAAAAAACGTAAAGGTTCCCCCCGCACATTTGTGCAGCCGTGTCTGACTCTAGGGGCCGGTGCTCATCTCCGTTTGTTAGCCGAAGAGCCAGCGTTGTCCGAAGACGCTTCCACGGTCATGTGGCCGGCATGATGCGCGCGGAACGCTGTTACCTACCCACCAAAGTGGTACCTATTCATCTACTTGCATTTGCATGCTTTCGAATTGCTAGGTTGGCAAGAGCTGGAGCTAGTGCGGGAGCTCACTCCGCACGCAGGGCTGGGGGTTCGAACCTCCGAACTTGCGATCTTCCAATCGACAAGCCTGGCGTCTTACCCGCTGAGCCACCACACCAATATCCCTGATAATCCCTGCTAAATGTGAGCCTTTCCCCACAGAATCTTTGTTCAAAGTCACTCCCATTCTTGTCATTTTTCAGCTGATTTCTTGGGCCGGATACATGCCAGACTAAAATGTAACCAGCTAGTTTGTAGCTCAATGCATTGCGTGAACCAAGGCAGGATGCTTTCTTTATAGTTCAGTGTGTTGGACGGTAATACATTATTTAGGTAACTGAGTTAATTCAACGCATCATGGGTTGAGTTAACCATTAATCAGCATATTTGTGATTACAGCCTTGATTTCTCTACTATGTTAAATGCTGGTAATTTGAACTGTTATGGACATACTTTTTAAATTCATGATTACCTGAACAGATGGTAATATTAGGAAAGGACGCATTCAAGGCCAGTTATAGGCCAAAGCAACCTAGGCAGTCGCCCAGGGCACCAAATTTTAGGGGGTGCCAAAATTGAAAAGACTTCTGAAATGCACAATATCTGTTAATCTGTTAATCTTTCCTTGTGGCTTTAGAACTTTTTCTTTCTACGCTTTTCAAAAGAGCTTACCCACAAAGTCGGTCGAGTGGTAATGAACAGCACAGTAACCAGGTGTTGCAAGTCACAAAAAATAAATTATTATTACAGCGATGGACCTCAGGAAGCTGATAATATTACCGAAGCAAGACAAAGGTCTGATGGGAAGGTCCTCAGCGAGCGAGTCACGTGACTATCAGCTTATCAAAGTTATACTCAGAAAAGCAGTAACGGTGCAGTCCGTGCAGCAGCACACCCACTCATGGGTTAAATATAATTTCACAGAATTGTTGCCGTATGACAACAATGGGTGCTGATGTAATGAAAATTATTTACTGCGATTCACTGTAAATTGGGTGAAAATGTCCAAGAAAATAAAAAAATTGTCTGGGACTGAAAATTGTAAGCGTAAAGCTAAAAAGTCAAAGAAAAAAAAGAAACCAGACGGCGCCTTCTTGAAATTCCTAAAAAAATTGGAAGATGAGCCAAACCATTTGGGGCACCAGAATATGACTCTGTCCAGGGCGCCACTGGAAGTTCATTGTTGTAGTAGCTGTGGGTGTTATTCTGTGACGCCGCTCACGGTTTTCTATCAGTTTTTGGCGCCGCCTGTCTTCAAAGCCGGTGGAGGCTTCATAGCACAGGGCTCGCCAGCGGGTTCTGTCAGCAGCCGCATTTTCTTGTTCCCTTGGCTGGATGTCACAATGGTGTAGGGCAGGGCTTTCCAAAGTGCCGCCGCTGGCGACACACCCGGCAGCGGCGGTGGCGGTGGCGACACGCGCGCGCACGGCGGCGGCGCAGGGGGGCGTGCGGCGGAGCGCGCGCACAGCGGCACGGGGGGGCGTGCGGCAGCGCGCGCATGCACGGTGGTGGCGCGGGAGGGGCGTGCGGCGGCGGGGGTGTGCGGCAGCACGCACGTGCATGGCGGCCGTCGTGCACGCGCGTGCCGCCGCTTCCGGGTGGTGTGGCGACACACCACGCTGTGTGTGGCGACACACTTTTGTGTCGCGACACACAGTTTGGAAAGCTCTGGTGTAGGGTTTCCTTCACAGTGTGTTTGTAGCACTTGTGTGGTCAACCTTGAGGTCTTTTCCCAGACTCCAGTACACTATACAGACCAACTGGCAAGGCATACGACGGTCATCCATTCTGATGACCTGTCCCACCCACCGCATCTGGGCTCTGATAATCAGGGACTCAATGCTGGTAGACTCTGTGCAATCCAAGGTTAGAGACACAGTCTTGCCAGCAAATGCCAAGGGTGGGGTGGAGAGGACACATGTGAAAATGTTCCAGTTGTTTGATGTGCCTTCAGTACAGAGTCCAGGACTCACATCCATATAGGAGAGAAGGGATAACCACAGCTCTGTAGACATTCAGCTTTGTGGAGATATGGACGTTGGGTTGGTTGAGCACTCTAGTACGCAGCCGCCCTAGAGCCTGGCTGGCCTGGCTGATCCTGGAGTCAATTGCTCTAGAATACCAGAACAACCAACAGGAAAAGTATCAGAAAGATGTTTGAGGACCAAACAGGCCTGTGCATCTTCAAGCTCTAAGGATGTCATTGCACTTCAAATTAAAGACGGGTGATCGCCTTGTTTTCATTTGATCGACTGCATGGCTAGATAGCTGATTTGCCAGGCATCAAACTGTTTACAGCATTAGGCTGCTTAAATCCCACTGACTTCCATGCCTTGGTACTGCTCCAAGGATGGGCTTATAAACATGCAGCTCCTAATTGCTGGTTTTTCCTTAGGATTCAGGGAAAGCCCTGGGCTTGTTTCCGTATTAACTTTTGGCTACAGTTTATATACTTATGGAATTAGGACAGAGACTGAACGCACAGCCCAGGAGGCGGGTTTGCTTTGGGGAAGAGAAATGACTACTTTGGACTAAAGACCAGGGACTGGTGTTATGTGCTCATTTTCAGACGTTCAGCCGATTGTTGAATGACCCCATGGAAAGACTGATTAATATGATTCTGTATGGGAAAGGTCTCATTTGTTGTTGAAAACCGAGTTGCCCTTACATATTTATTGTAATATGAGACATGACTGTGAAAAGTTGAAAACTGCCTATACACTGTCAGTGTGTAAAGATACAGTAGTTAATATGTATTCGAAATCTACAGCAAAGCAGAGAAAGGTGTAATTGTTAGCTTTGGCTGTATCTAGTTGATTGTTTGATGCTTTTCGTAACCCAAGAAGGCTTTGATGCAGGCAGCCTGTTGAGTGTGACATAGAAAGCTTTAGTTCTGCTAAGGCCCCACTCCCAAACTTGTTTCATTTGCAAGAATGAAAGGATGGCAATGCACATTAGAAGATTGCTTTTCTTTATCACAGAAAAAACACAGCCCCTTTCTTTAGATGTTATGGTTGTAAATTCCAGTCCCGAGTATATTTTCAAGCAAATAAATCCATGTGAACAAGAGGAGAACTTCTTCATAACTGTTCTCTGAATTATGCCTTATGACATAAAACCAGAAGATACAGTATATTGTGTGGCCAGTGAAAAGTGAAACAAATAGAATAGAAGCAGCTTCAATGACTTCCTCAAGACCCACAAAGCTATCTTAAAGAGTCTAGCCTGACTTCCTACCCAGAAGGCCTTTAATGTAACTTACAAAAGAGCAATCCAAATACAGCAAAATTATGCATAAATAAATAAATAGATCACACCAAAAAAACTAATAGGAACAAAATGTACAATAAATCGGTAGTTCCAGAGGATTGTCAGCCTTCTTTCTTTGCTTTTTCCATTTCCCCCCATTTCAGTAGGTTACGTGATCACCCTGGGTGATCCTCTTGGATGGGGTAGCACTTCCCCACTCAAGAGTGGTGCGCAGTGTGGGGGTCCTCCTGGACTCCCATCTCCTGCTTGAAGAGCAGGTGGCAGCTGTGGTCAAGAGGCCCTTTGCACAGCTCCATTTGGTGTCCCAGCTGCATGTCTTCCTGGATCAGAAGTCCCTACAGAGGGTCAGTCATGCCCTAGACACATCAAGGCTTGACTACTGCAACATGCTGTACATGGGGCTGCTCTTGAAAACCACTTGAAGCTTTAACTGGTCCAGAATGCAGTGAGGTGAGCAGTGACAGGGATGGCCATGTGACACCTCTGCTCTGAGAGCTGCACTGGTTGCCAGTATGCTTCTGGGTGCAATTCAAGGTGCTGGCTGTTACTTATAAAGCCCTATGTGGCACAGAGCCAGTTTACTTGACAGACTACCTATTCCCCATGATCTCTGCTTAGCTGGTATGTACCAACAGAGTTGGCATGCTCTGGGTCCCTTTGATTAAACAATGCCACCTATTGAGACTTAAAAGGCGTGCCTTCTTTGTCGCAATGACTGCCCTTTGGAATGAGATTCACCCTGAAATCCATGTGGCCCCCACCCTGTTGGCGTTCCAAAAAGTCTTAAAGACCTGATTGTTCTCCCAGGCCTTGGGTTGAGATGAATGTGCCCCCTGTTGGATTTATCTTTCTTATGTTTGTTTATGTCTATATATCAGAGCTTTCCAAACTGTGTGACGCAACACGTTAGTGTGTCGGCTGCAGTGTCTGGGTGTGTCAGGGCTGCTGCTGCCTCCGAGCCCTGCCAGGATTCCGCGCAGGTCCTAGTGCCTGCCTTGTGCCTGGCTGCCTCCAAACCTGCTGTGATTCCGCGCAGGTCCTAGTGCCTGCCTTGTGCCCTGCTGTAAGAGTGTGTCACGAAATGATGCCCTGCTGTAAGAGTGTGTCTGCTATATATAGTGACCAGATCCCAATTGTTTTGGTTTGTATTGGATTTTTTATGGTAATATATTGTGAGCTGCCCAGAGTCAGTTGGAGCCAGATGGACCTTTTTTTTTTTATCTCTTCAATCATGTACAATTTTCGGTGACTGCCTGGACAAGTCCCTGCAGTTTTCTTGGCAAGATTTTTCAGAAGTGGTTTGCCATTGCCTCCTTCCCAGGGCTGAGAGAGAGTGACTTGCCCAAAGTCACCCAGCCGGCTTTGTGCCTAAGGCAGGACTAGAACTCACGATCTCCCAGTTTCTAGCCCTGTGCCTTAACCACTACACCAAACTGGATCTCAGATGGTGCCTAAATTGAATTAAATAACTAAGTAAATAAAAAAATGACCTTCATGACATATTAAAATACTTGCTAGTGAAAATGAGATTGGAAGAAGAAAATGTGATATTTTACGTCTTTTGTTACAAAACTATTTTCTCAAGAGTTCCTAACAAATTCAATTTTATTAATTTTATCCAGATTCGTCTCTGTTCCTTATTTTGTAAACAGAGGTAAAGAACATTAAATGTATTCCAAAAATTGTTTAACGTGTAGACATTTTAACAATGAAATGAAATTGTGATGGAATGTGTCCCTGAAGGAGGTTATGATGTGGTGGATTTTGGAGCTGCCACTGGTTCTCAGGAAGGAGGGAGTGCATTCCAAGGAGATAAATGGAGTCGCAGTCTGGAGAGTCTTGTCAGGGAGTCAAAGAGAGTCAGAGTAGCTCCGCCCTAGAGTCTCCTAGGTTATTTCCCCTTAGGTTAGTTAGGATAGCTTTAGTCTGGCAAGATTCTGTCTGTATGGTGAGAGCAATAAAGAACTGAGTTCGGAATACACTGACTCGTTGTTGTTCTTGGGCTGGCCCTGACAGAAATATATGAAATGATGAAAATGAAAAACAACAATAAAAGCTCAGTTTAGGAGACCATTGGGGGAAGGAGTGACCATTATTGCTGGATGTTCATTAAATTTTAATTTTTGATACGTAAATCAATTTAGGTAATTACAGAAATGACATACTGTAAATTGATGCAAATGATATATACACAAAACATTCAGACTACTTCAGTTTTGGTGGACTTTGTCTATTATTTTGGGGTGGCATCCAGATTCAAATTTTGTCCATCGTGCCTGAGGTCAATTAATCCAAGGGGAATTAAACTGCAGGTTTACTGTAATATTAAAAGGGTACAGATAAAGCTAAAATCTCCTTGAAGTCAAACTTCACTTCTAGAAGTTTTCCTGGCAACAGCATGGAAATAATTTCCCTTGGCCTTCTTCTGGCAATCTTTTTTGACTTCCCTCCCTACCTATTAACACTAATCTTCTCTGGAAGTCTCCCATCCAAGTACTAACCAGGGCCAAGCCTGCTTAGCTGCTGAGCCCAGGCAAGGTCCACCACCAGCGAAGACAAAATAATATAACTTTGAAACCAATGACAGAGGTCAAAAGCCTTTTCAGGCTGTACTCCTTGCCCTACATTCTATTCCAAGATTATGTTCTATATTTAATTGGTAAGACGGGCGTGCAATCCTAAATAACTCTCAAGTTGGCAAAGCCCCATAGAAATGTCCTTGCTAAAAGAAGCTTGATAGGGAGAGAAACAGAGAAGTCAAATGCTTTGCAAACAGGTTGTCCCAAAAGTACAGGGCAGAAAGATTAAGATGGGTAAGATTTGCATCACTCTGGAGAAGAAGGAGTGTTCTAGTTCCAACTTTAGCTTGCTAAGGGGTTACTAAAGCAACGGGTGTGCTGCTAGTCCTAAGGTTGTGGAACAATTGGTTATATTTATCCTGCCATTCAGATGACTGTGTAACCAGCACTGTAGCCAGACTACCATCTCAATGGCATGATAAAACAATACATTTCAAACCAGGGCAGTTGCCATATAATCAGTCAAAGACGGGCTTTTATTGTAAAGCATACAGAAAGCAACATTTACTTTAAAAAGAAGGCAAACAGAGAGAGCCTTTGAGAGGTCAGTAGGAACTTCGCTAATGCAGGTAATGTAACTCAAAGGTACTCTGGAGCTTGGTTCTCGTTGGAGATGTGATTTTCATATTGGAGATAATTACAGTGAGAAGAGTATAATTACATGGGCAAATATGGTCCACCAGATCCCATGAACAGATTAAAGACACAGCAAGAACTACTTAGCATTCCGCAGCTGATGTATCTACAAATTTCTGGAAGAATAAAATCTGACCTCAAAACAAGGGAGGGACATTATGAAAAATGACAGAATTTGAAATGCTTATACAGAATCAAAACCAGCTATTAGGCCATATATATAAACGTTTACTTAGATACGATACAGAGACAGAACAAAAAAAACACCCCATGAATGATAAATTGGATGCAAAACCTCAAAGAGTCCCAATACAACAATGGGAAGAATTGTGGAGCAAGTCTATAAATTTTACCCCAAGCTATGGTTTCAGAAAGAACTGGTATAAAATGTTTTACAGATGGTATAGAACTCCATCAATAATTGCCAAAATAGACAAATCGTACAGTAATAAATGCTGGAAATGCCACAAGACAGACAGAACATGCTACTGTATGTGGTGGACATGCAAAAAACCCCAAAAGTATTGGAAAGACATAGACAGCACCATTCAGAGAAACTTAGGAATTACATTCAAAATGAAAACACAGGGTTTTTTAACTAGGCAGAATTCCAGAACATATCACTAAAAAAATCCATAACTTATTAAGATACATGCTTATGGATGCAAGGACAATGTACTCACAACACTGGAAAAAAGACATACAGTAGTACCAATGATATCCGATTGGGAACTTAAACTTGGAGAATATGCAGCAATGGCAAAACTAACAGAATACATACAAAACAGAAGTTCAACTAAATTTAAACAAGTATGGCTTCCATATATATTATAGATTACACAGCAAGGTAAATACCAACATTTAGAGTATGTTTTCTAAAGTTTGTACCAATAGATAGTACAAATTCATTGGAGAACAAAGATGGGGGAAGTCAGAAATCAAATATTTGCCTATATTATTCTTAAGGGTGTTTTTCTTTTCTTTTCTCTCTTCTTTTTTTTTAAATCCATGGTATTTCCATATAGGGCTGGGAAAGAATTCAGTATCAAATGCTGGCAGTAATTGCAGAAAATACTGAACTGGGTGAACCAGTGGAATCAGGCAGCTTCATCTGTTTTTTTTATATTAGGAGTGCCCAGCATTTTTCAGCCAAGGGCCATGCTTGACTTTGGAGTAGGTGGCATCAGAACTTGAACTTTGTGAGCTAGGGCAAGAATTAAATTTGATTTAATTGTGATTATTTTATAATAAATACTATTAGTCTTATTACTGTTCATGTATTTATGAATTCTTTCCATTAAAATTCTGCAGCAAATTTGTGAGGACTCTTGAAGCCACACACAAGAGATAGGATTGTATATAAACTTGGTGCCTCAGAACTTAGAAATATTGATGTATCAGAGGCATAGGTGTGCTCCTTCCAGGACCCCTCTCTTTTCTAGGAAACATTCACATGCTGTTGTGGCTAGGTGAAGAACGATGCTGAGCCCCAAGATATAAGCTCTAGATTTTTATTCTCTACCTTACACAGAATCTTTCCAAACTAAGCCACCAGAACAGTTCACAGGGAAAGAACCCCAAGCACGCTAAGGCAGGCCCGGCCTGATTCTCTTGGATGGCTGCCCAAGGTCTTCCGTGCTATGGAAGCGCTTCTCACCCTGGAAGGCCTCCTTCTTGTCCTGCAATCTCCATAACACTACCTTCTCCTTCAGAGAGACATTCCATCACACCTGCCCCAAATTTAGCTCAATTTTCCTCTCTTTGCCCCAAATTCAGCTCAATCTTTCAATTCCATTTTCATGTTCAGCAAAACTTCTCTGAACTTTGGATGACCCACACATTGCTTGTCCAAATGAAGCTTTCTGTATATAAATAAAAAGACAACAGTGACATTATTAATGTGGTGCCTATCCATTTTTGTTGCTTTTGTTTAAAATGAAATGAAGTTACTACAAATTTCATCAATGATATCAAGGGGCAGACTGGCTACTTTGCTAACTTAACTCTAAGTACTAACTGAACCTAAATCCTTATTCATTGCTGAGTAACTATTGAATAAATACATGAACTATGAATATTTGGTAGTAGAAATAGGACCTCCAGCAAAAGACTGTAATACAGTCTGCTTCTAGAACAGTGCTTTTCAAACTTGGCATCTTTAAGATGTGCGGACTTCAACTCCCAGAATTCCCCAGCCAGCATCCCCAGCATGGGGAATTCTGGGAGTTGAAGTCCATAGACCTTAAAGTTGCCAAGTTTGGAAAACACTGGTCTAGGCAGACAGCTTCCTTTACCTATTTCATTCCATTCCCTTTTCCGGGCTTTTTGTTCTACACTCACAGTAGTTACTACTGCATGTCCATAAGCAAGCTCAAACATTACTTTATCTTGCAGACTTCCTATGTGACAAATCCTATACCCTGATGTTTTACTCAACAACATATCTCAAATTTTACCCCCTGTAATAACTTTGAATAAGCAAATGTCCTGAGTTTTTTTCCCTGAATAAACTTCCTGGAATCACCCACTTTACTCCTAGGTAAGACCACTGACCCAAACTGGATAGTACTTTTATTTATTTATTTGTTTGTTTGTTTGTTTAATTTATATGACCGCCCATCTCCCCTCATGGGGAACTCTGGGCGGTTCACAATAAATAAGTTAAAATAAAGTCTAAAATATATAAAACCTCCGTTATACAATAAAATACATATCATAAAATCCAGATGGTGATGGAATAATTAAAAGAAGGACAGTTATAAATTAGGGGATTAGCCACCCCCGTGAGGAACTATCCCTTCCTCCTTCCCATGCCAGGCGGCAGAACCAGGTCTTCAGCTCTTTCCTAAAGGTCGGGAGGGAGGAAATCTGTCTCAACTCTGGGGGCAAGATGTTCCATAGAGTAGGCACTACCACAGAGAAGGCCCGCCTCCTAGACCCCATCAGATGGCATTCTCTAATTGATGGGGTTCGTAGCAGGCCCTCTCTGAATGACCATTTTATAATGTAAATGCAGAGTTATTAAAGGTAATTATTTATTTTTATTTATTTATTATTCAAATTTATCACTGCCCATCTCTACAGCAGTAGACTCGGCGGTTTACAATAATAATATTAAAATTAAAAACCTATACATTTTAGAATACAATATAATAATAAATAGAAAAAAATCAGAGGACGGTGAGATCTTAAAAGGAGGATATTACTAAGCTAACCACCCCCAGGAGGAACTATCACTTCCCTCGTCCCAAGCAAGGCGGCAGAACCAGGTCTTTAAAGACCTCCGGAAGGCCAGGAGCGAGGGCGCCCGCCTCACCTCTGGGGGCAAGATATTCCACAGGGCGGGTGCTATCGCAAGGAAGGCATGCCTCCTGGACCCCGCTAGATGACTCACCTCTGTTTTTCCAAAAGAGGAAAGATTCAGGGTAGTTTAAGAACCAAGCAACAGTGCTTGAAGGGCAGGGCCATGTATTCTCAAACTGATTTTTTGGCTTTGCCTATCTTGCACCTTCCCTAAGTGGGAAAAGTGGCTGGTTGGCTAAATACAAAGCAATTGGCCCTTGAAGGCATTTCCTGCCAGAAGCAGATTCAGATGCCCCCTCTCGGCTTTCCCTATCCTGCATCTTTTCCTGTTGGCACAGAGGGAGCAGCCACCCCCTGAAGGCTGTTCTAGCAGGGAGCGCTTTCACCACCAGCCAGTATGTCTTAATTAAAGAGAAAGACATTTGGGGGAAGTTCTAGAGAAACAGCTTTCCAAGGGTGAGACTTTAGGAGAGTAGGTAGATCTTCAGTTGAAACCCCACCAATTGAATGGGATGGATGGATGGATGGATGGATGGATGGATGGATGGATGGATGGATGGATGGACAAACTAGATGTCCTCTTTACCTCCTAGACATAAACATTAAAACAAATAAAAGACAGTATAAAAATAAGTAGAATCAACTAAGTAAACCGCAAGGAAGATGGAGAATTTTATCCATTAAGCCTCAGCAATTATTCTGCAGGATGATTAGAAATGACCTTGACTCTTCTGAACAATATTGTTATACAAATATTCCAGGATTTATTTACAAACATAACACACTGTAGGTCTTTTGAACTATCTTCCCTTGCGTTAACCAAAACCAGAGACCAAATCTGTAGACAATCTGAAAGTGGATCAGACTTAGCAACTTTTAGAGATCTTCTTAGAGCTCTATCTCATTCCCTAAATTCCTTTCTCCTTAACCTGTCTTTGGAAGCCAAACACACATGCAGATCTATTTTTGAATCCTCAAACATGCAGCGACATTCCATCCTCCTTACGCAGGATGTTACTGGAAGGTTAGCAAACTTGGCTTGGATAGCAAGACCATCTGCTAAACTAACTGGATTGTTTGGGTATTGTCAATTTCCTCTCACAGTGGTAAAATAAACAAAGCAATGTGTTTTGTGCATGCAATGCAGGAGGAACTGCTGACATTCACCACGGGATATGTTCTAAATTTGAAATAGCCTTTTATGCCTCTTCAACAAGTAATGCTGTGTTCTGCACCAAGGGTGAAAAAGAGTTGCTTTTTAAAAAATTAAGATCGTAAAGGTAATCAGTGTATGACAGGAAGTATGAGTTAGTTGCCTGGGCATACAAGAACACTTACAATTTTCAGTCCCAGAACACTGTAACCCATAATGCACATTAAAAGTGCCACAGAAATAATTGAAGGCTGTAGCAATAATAACACCTTGAGGTGGGAGAATAAATGGTACAATAAATATGATTAAGTAGTAACATCCTCTGTTCTCTTTCCTCTGCTCTTTCTCCCTCTCTCTGTATTGCTCTAGTTTTCCCTTCTGTTTTTCTCTTTTTGTAGAGAGAACTATGGTCAAGCATGCCTCATTAGCATATGGGTGATTGCTCTAGGAGGCAAACTCTGTGCTTCTAGAGCAAGGGTCGGAAATGGCGGCTCGCGAGCCAGATGCGGCTCTTTGGCCCCTTGAGTGTGGCTCTTCTGCAGCTGAACTCACCCCCGCCCCTTCCACGCAATTGGATCCCACCCCCAAACTCTTACACTCTTACGCGCTCTCGCTCTCCAAGGCCGGGGCCACAAGCAGCCGCCCACACCTCACGCATGGGGTTCTGCTGAGTTGTATTCTCCCCCACGTAGAAGCAGTGCCCGGGCCGCCTCTCGGAATGGGGCGCCCAGCCCGGCTGCGCTCTCTTGGCATCTCGGGCGACTGTAGCGACCGGAGGCGGCCAAGGGGAGAGCAGGCAGCTCTTCGCCCTCGGCACGTCGCGGGGCCAGACGAGCCTCCGACTGCTGCTTCCTACGCCTGTGGCCTCTTCGCTGCTGCCACCACCCACCTCGCCTCTGCCGCTCTCCGCTTCTCCGCAAAGCTCGCGGTTGATCTTAATGTTTCCTTTTCCTCCCCTTCAATATGTTCCAGCAAGCGAGGGGGAAGCGGAGAGCGGCAGAGGTGAGGCAGGCGGCGGCGGCAGCGAAGAGGCCACGGGCGCAGGAAGCAGCAGCCGGAGGCTCGTCTGACCCCGCGGCGCGCCGAGGGCGAAGAGCCGCCTGCTCTCCCCTTGGCCGCCTCCGGTCGTAGCCGCTTCCCAAACGAGCGGCGCCGCGATCCCCGACCCGGCCACGCGCGCCTGCCCAGGAATGTCGCGGCGCCCAGCGGAGCCCTCTGCACATGCTCCGCGACGCTCCCTCCTTCCCGCCGCCTCTCCTGAGCTGAGCTCCGCAGCCAAGCCTGGGCGTGCGTGCGGGAGGGAAGCCGCTATCGCGGGCTCCCTCGCCGAGTTTGTCTGCCGCCTGCAGGGAGGGAGGCGGGGGGAACAGGGCTGGGCGCTGGGGCGGGGGCAGGGGCCGCGGACGGCAGGCCAAAGGGAGATGCCAGGGCGACTGTAGTGACCGGAGGCGGCCAAGGGGTTATAATATAATATAATATGCCCATTGTAAATACGAGGTTTTTTATGAAAGCAAAGTGCACAATTTGATGATAAATTCTATTACATCAATATTGGTGATTAAGTATAGCACTGCCTTTTTATATTTCTGTCTCTATGTCCCCTATTCAAGAATTAACAGTTGCCAATACCTGTTTTTCTATGACTCCCAGTATCTACCTCATAAAGAAATAATTTTGCTTATGTGCTCAAGATGTCCATGCACCAAAAAAAGTGGGGATTGACTACCAATTCATCTTAATGTCTCTCTACTGGGCTCTTGTTTTTCCCCCCATTTGTTTCATTTTCAAGATATAATTAAGATACACAAAATACTATAGAGTAGATAGAAAACAGAACTAAAGAAAAAAGAACAAACTATAAAAAGTGTCAATAGAAAGAAAAGATACGAAAACCCTAACCCTAATGTCTGTTGGAAATGTTTACAGGGTGAAGGAACTTTTTACCATCTTTGGTAGACTTGTGAGAAGGCTAAAAAGTTCTGGGATCAAATATGTATTATCCAAAAGATTCTTAAAGTAACTATACAAAGAAAACCAGAACTTTTTCTTTTGGGATTGATGGAAAAGGAATTAGAGAAACAATATGGAGTTTTGCTGTTATATATGATTACGGCTGCAAGATTGTTATATGCACAACGATGGAAAGATCCACAAATACCTACGATTGAAGATTGGATTGTTAAATTAATGGACTTGGCTCAGATGGCTAAATTAACAGCTCTGATAGGAGAACATTCTATTTCTGCATTTATATTAACTTGGCAACCACTTTTAGAGTACTTGCTTGTAATAGAAAAAAATGAGGTTTTGATTTTGGGTTTTAGAGATTAAATGGTTTGTTGTAATAAAAATAATGTTATGATGGATTAATTAATTGTAAGAGATTAGATTTGTAAATTTACTTATATCTGTATCAGAGAAAGTCTACTGGGCTCTTGTAAACTGCCTTGAGTTTATTTATTTTTATTTATTTATTTATCAAATTTATCACCGCCCAACTCCCCCAAGGGGGACTCTGGGCGGTTTACAACAAAATTAAAATAATTAATATACAGTTATATATAGAATAAAATACATAATAAATAACAATTTAAAATAGAATGAATAAAATAGAATCCAATGGCAGAATCTTCTTCAGTTTGTAAAAAAGGGCACCCAGAACTAATCTAAAGTGCTAGCCATCTCCAGGTATATCCATTCTCCTTCCCACCCCAAGCATACTGACAGAAGCAGGTTTTGAGTTTTTTCCAGAAGTCCTGGAGTGAGGGGGACTGTCTGATCTCTGGGGGCAGAATATTCCAAAGGGCAGGGGCAACAGCAGAGAAAGCACGCTTCCGAGACCCCGTTAGATGGAACTCCTTAACCGATGGGGTCCGTAGCATGCCCTCTCTGCATGCCCGGGTGGGACGGAGTTGATCTGATTGTGCAGTATATAGCTAGATGTAAATAAATATTAAATATATGTTGAAGTCCATGTGCAGGTAAAAGCAAATATTTTTCAAATATATTGCAGCCCATCCCATGACATCAGTCCATTAGTTGTTCTAGCTATAATAGTTATGAGAAGAACTAAAAAATTGAGGTCTTCAGAATATTTAAGAGAGGAGAAACACATTAATGTCTGCTGCCTGCTATTTGAGCATAATATTGTGACCAGGCTCAAAAAACACGGCCAGTGGAATGTCACTCTGAAGCAAAGAGGGGACATGTCCATACAGACACCACTTTCTCTTGAGCCCTCAGAAACTTAGACATATTAAACCATCCTCACTGTCAACCCACTCCAAACTCTGAGATCGTCGGCTGAGTTGATCAGGGCTCCTTCCCAGCTACCCAATAGACAAGCACATAAAACAGCATCCAGTGAATGTCCCAGCCCCAAACCTCACCCTTGACTTGCCCTATATTTGCTTTTCTGGGATTTGAAAGACCTGTGGGGAAGAACAACAAACCATCTCTTTGCTCCATTTTAAAAAGAGGTAAAAAGGTCGTGCCTGGAGTGAGCTCCCGCACTCCCCCCAGCTCTTGCCAACCTAGCAATTCGAAAGCATGCAAATGCAAGTAGATGAATAGGTACCACTTCGGTGGGTAGGTAACAGCGTTCCACGTGCGTCATGCCAGCCACATGACCATGGAAGCATCTTTGGACAACGCTGGCTCTTCGGCTAACAAACGGAGATGAGCACCGGCCCCTAGAGTCAGACATGACTGCACAAATGTGCGGGGGGAACCTTTACCTTTTTTAAAAATGTCGTGCAGCATTATGGTACGTTTGCCTCAACAGGAGCGGTGTAGACCGTGGGAGCCCGAAGGCAGAACCAAGTGAGAATTCCCCCCAATAGGAAGCTGTCCACCAGCCTTGTTACCATTGCAAAACAATTTTTGCTGCAGCACCTCTGCTACACTAGGCAGAAGATTAATTGACAGGCTATCAAAGAAAAATCACGAGAAGGAGACGTGGGAAGGGGAGGTGTGTGCTGATTCTGGAGCAGCACAAAGTGACTATCTGGACGTGCCTTGAATATGTTCATATACACCTCTTCCTCTCTCTGAAACTATTCCATCCTGATTTTGAGTGTCTATCTGAACACTGTCAGTGTTCAAATGGACAACCCTTCAGAAATAGACTGATGTGAGTAGGAAGAATGATTACACTGGGACCCTGTCTTCACATACAGAAGTCACATCTTCATAAAGCTGCAGGTGGGAATGAACTGGGAGATGATTTGTACAAAACAGTAACACAGTTCACACCTACTGTATATGCATCTTTCATTGATGTCAATAGAGCTGATTTGCATGAGAGGCTTTTAAGAACAAACTCACAGTTGGCCACAGAGTCTCACACATAAAAGAGGAGATAGGAAAATGGGGAATGAATTAATGACTTTATCAGGACCATTTTTAATTTGTTAGTAATCATGATGGCAGATACTGATTTTTTTATTTTGTATGTTCTTTTCTTATTAATTCTATGATAACATTTATGTCTATGAAGGTTCTCAGTCATCCAGGTGGAATTGTCTGTAGCTTGAATCATGTCAACTGGATTTCTATTTTCTCAGTGGAAACGTTTCGCTCCTTATCCAAGGAGCTTCTTCAGTCTGAGCAAAGTTAGTAAGGGAATCCTTAAATATGTTTCTAGGTGGCTGTGTGACCTTGCACCTGGGGCTAGGTCATGGTTATTTTGAGATGTTATTTCTAAGTCCCTTTATCATCTAAAGGAGGATCGTTAAGATTACCATGCTGCTGTTGAGCTTGTGAAATGGTCTTAATCTTCCTAGGCACAGAAGACAAAGCAGGAAGGAAAATAGGGGAAAGATTGTGCCTGACAATCTTTTCCCCTATTTTCCTTCCTGCTTTGTCTTCTGTGCCTAGGAAGATTAAGACCATTTCGCAAGCTCAACAGCAGCATGGTAATCTTAACGATCCTCCTTTAGATGATAAAGGGACTTAGAAATAACATCTCAAAATAACCATGACCTAGCCCCAGGTGCAAGGTCACACAGCCACCTAGAAACATATTTAAGGATTCCCTTACTAACTTTGCTCAGACTGAAGAAGCTCCTTGGATAAGGAGCGAAACGTTTCCACTGAGAAAATAGAAATCCAGTTGACATGATTCAAGCTATGATAACATTTAGCTTCTCTTTGTAGATGGGATGATTTAAAAGTAGTCTAAATGATTCTCTCTTTTAAATGTAATTTTAAAAATTAAACACAGAGATAGGTAAAGGTAAAGGTTCCCCCCCCCCCCCACAGTTGTGTCCGACTCTAGGGGCCGGCGCTCATCTCCGTTTGTTAGCTGAAGAGCCAGCATTGTCTGAAGATGCTTCTGCGGTCATGTGGCCGGCATGATGCATGCGGAACAAGAGATATGTTTCCAAAAAAGATAATATTTATAGATGGACAGATAATTACTGAGATTATACAATTAATGCTCAATATAAAATAAATAAGAGATAGCAAGCATATTGAATTGTTTTCATGATATTAAAGAAAAAAAGAAATATGAAATTTCGAGCTTACTGGCAATATCTTCACTATATTATCTATAATGGTTAAAAATAGAAGGAAAAGAAAGAAAAAAGAGGAAAGAGAAAAAACACCCCTAAAAACAATATAAATATTTAATTTCTGATTTCCCCCTTCTTTGTTCACCAACTAATTTACAGTATCTATTGGTGTAAGCTTTAGAAACCATACTGTAAGTGTTTGTATTTATCTTACTGCATAATGTATAAAATATATGGAAGCCATTCTTGCTTAGATTTAATTAAACTTCTATTATGTATGTATGCTGTTAATTTCACCATTACTGCATATTCTCCAAGTTTAAATTCCCAGATATTGTTGGTACTATGTCTTTTTTTGTTTTTATAGTGTTGTACATAATTTGTCCTTGCAGCCATAAGCAAGTATCTTAATAAAGTATAGACTTTTTTATTGATAAGTTCTGGAATTATCCTCCACAAGTCCTGCTGTGCTGCCTTATCGTGGCGGGTTGGGTGTGTGTGTTCCCGGAAGGGATGAGCGAAGAATGTTGGGAGTGTATGCCAAGAGTATATATTCCCATCAGGGTCACCCAAGGCATGAAGGTCATCCCAGCTGCCCAGCTAAAGCAAGCAGGCACCTACATTGGGCAGCAGCGATATAGGAAGATGCTAGAAGCAGATGATCACTTTAGTGACAGTGGCAAAGGCATCAATTCATACTGTGTGGGAGAAGGCAATGGTAAACCACTCCTGTATATAGAAAACATATAATGATTTATGATAAAGTGCCGGACGATGGGCCCCTCAGGTCGAATGGCACTCAACATGCTAGTGAGGAACAGCGGAGTACTAATGGTGTGTATGACGTGGCTAGATTAAAGCCTAGTTGCTGATGTTGCCATACAGGAAAATAAAATCTGAAGCTACAAAGATAGAATTACAGTAGGAACGTGGAATGTAAGAAGCATGAACACAGGAAAGCTCAACACAGTGAAAGATGAAATGAGACGACTGCAAATTGACATCTTAGGCATCAGTGAATTGAGGTGGACTGGGATGGGACACTTTCAGTCAGAAGATCACACTGTTTATTACTCAGGACATGAAAAACAAAGAAGAAGCGGTGTTGCTTTTATAGTTAGGAAGGGTGTAGCAAGAACAGTACATGGCTACAATGCAATCAATGACCAAATAATATCAATTAGACTTTGTGGACAACCCTTTAATATGATGATGATCATTCAAGTTTATGCTCCAACCACCAATGCAGAAGAAGAGGAGGTTGATGAGTTTTACCATCAAGTCCAATTGAAATCGACAGAACATGTAAGCAAGATGTGCTGCTTGTGATTGGAGACTGGAATGCCAAAGTTGGAAACACGAAAGAAGAAAATATAAATTTGATTGTATGGCTTAGGAAACCAAAATGAAGTAGGAGACCGGTGTATCAATTTCTGCCAATCCAATTATTTTTTTATAGCTAACACTATCTTCAAACAACCAAAACCACACCTCAATACATGGACATCACCAGATGGAGTATATAGAAATAAAATTGACTATATTATTGCTAAAAGGAGGTGGAGGACCTCAATTATAGCATCCAAGACATGGCCATGTGCTGACTGTGGAACAGATCACAAACTGCTCATGTGCAAGCTCCAAGTTAAGCCGAAGAAGAAGAAAAAAGCCAGTCAGCTTCCATGATGTGGTCTTGAACATATACCCACCATTTTCAAGGAGAACATCAGGAATCACTTTGAAGTCCTGAACTTCTTTGAGAGAGAACCAGAGGAATTATGGAATGAACTTAAATAAGTCATTAAGGATGAATGTGAAAAGAGACTTCCAGAAATGAAGAAAGAGAAGAAAGTAAACTGGATGTCAGAACAAACCATGGAAACTGCCAAGAAGAGAAGAGAAACCAAAGCCAAGAAAGCGAAAATCACAGAAAGGAACTTAAGAGTTTCAAAGAGCTATTAAAAGAGACAAGAAGCAATATTACAACACCTGTAAAGATATTGAAGATGGAAACAGACATGGAAAAACAAGGAAAGTCTTTCAAAAGATCTCTGGACTCAGAAGGAGGTTCCAACCTTGAATTGATATGCTAAAGGACGCCAATGGACAGATAATAACATTTTATACCAGTTCTCTGTCAGACCTTAGCTTGAGGTAAACTTTATAGACTTGTTCCACAATTTTTCCCATTGTTGTATTGGGACTGTTTTTTGAAGCTTTGCATCCAGTTTATCATACATGTTTTTATTTGCTCAGTCTCTGTGTCGTATCTAAGTAGGAGTTTATATATGCAGTCTAATAAGTTGTCTTGATTCTATAGAAGCATTTCAAACTCTGTCATTTTTCTAAATGTCCCTCCCTCGTTTCTGAGGTCAGATTTTATTCTTGCAGCAATTTGTGGATACATCAACCGTGGAATGCTTCGGCCTTTGTTAAGTAGTTCTTACTGTGTCTTTAATCTATTCATGGGATCTGGGTGGACAATGTTTGCATATATAATTACACTTATCTTATTGTAGTTATCTCCAACATGAAAACCATTTCATGTTGGAGGATAGGCTAATGGTGAAATTGTTGGACTTCTTATTTTCTTTGTGGACATCCATATTTTTATCAAGCTTTGTCTTAAAATATGTCCTTTTAGGTTTTTATCCTCTTTTGTGTCCCTCTACCATAAGTGTCTTTGGAGCTGATTAGCTCGGCCAGCTCCTTCCTATATTGATGTTCTTTGGAGATTAATTAGGCTGACCATATTTCCTTGAGACAAAAATGGGACATTGGGATGGCAAAATGGGATGGGGTCTTATGTTATATTCCGTATTCATGAAAAAGACAGGGGTCCCCACCCCCCGGTCCACGCGATTGGCTCCCGCCTGCAAACCCCACCCTCCTTTGCCACACGATGATAGGTGGGAGGGCTTCCTTTTCTGGGCTGCCTCCAATCGGCAGCTCCGGCTCGGATCCTCCTTCCACACCATTTCCGCCGGGTTTAAAAAACGGGACAAAATTGAGATTTTTATCAAAACGATGGGACGGTTGAAAAATGCTAAAAAAACGGGACTGTCCTGTTCAAAACTGGACGTATGGTCAGCCTAGATTTAATTCACTTTGTGAAGCATGACAAACAGCTTGCTCTATAATAGTCCAAATGATTCTCTATGTTTGTAAGCCTCCTGTCTTTCTGAACTACCTTGTCTGTCATTTTATTTTCCAAAAATAAAAATCCATTAAGGAGGAAAGAGGGAAGAGCTGTAATCACTTTAATTGATAGGAATCCTCTATCTGGAAGATTTCCTTTTTCTCCCTTCAGCTTAGTAATATTGTAGGTTCCCCTGTCATGCAGCCCTAGTTCTCCTTTTCTCCTTCATTCATACTTTTTGTAATATCAAATGCTGTAATTTGCTTTTCCAGACAAGTTGCAACATTTCTGTCTTTTGGGTAAATGTTCTGCTGCAATCTCAGTGTTTGCAACTCTTCTATTCACTTATTCCCTTCTTGCATCTTGTGGTCTTTATTTTTACTTTTGTTTCAGCTAATGCCCTTTTCCCCCTTTATCTTACCACCCAGACAAGAATATTTCTAAAGTTTCCTTGGAGAAATAATTTACCTGAAGGGGAGGGGGGGGGGAAGGTCAGGGTAAGTATTAATTAAGTGTTTCCCTGAAATAATTGTCATTAAGTCAAATATATAATTTGTTGGCCAAATTAAATCAGAGTAAGAGATTTTGCAGTGTCTTTTCAGATCAATTGCTTAATGTAGGATTGGCAACCTGGTATATGGGCACCAATGAGCCCATGGACCAATGAACCAATGAGTACCTGGCACTCACCAGGTTCTGCCATTTGACTTTCTTTAAAAATGTCTTTTAATTTAAAAAGATCAACTAGGAGTTAAGATGTTGCAAAATAAAGGGCCAGCCTCTAGCACAATTTTTTAAAGAATGCTTTGCACTCTACATAGGAAACAACAGTCAGTCTTAGAAAATAAAAATAGTAAGTGGCTACAGTTCAGTACTTTATTTGGAAATGCACCCACTTATTTAAAATATAATAATACATGTGAGTTGGAGTGGATAAAAAGCAGAACAGAGTATAACTTTAACAGCCGGCCCTCTGGTGAACAGGTGTTTTGTAACTGATCACACCCATCATAACCCTTGTTATCTCCCATATAGACTACTGCAATGCGCTCTACATAGGGCTACCCTTGAAGAGTATCCGGAAGCTTCAGCTGGTCCAGAATGCAGCTGCACGGGCCATCGTTGCTGCCCCTAGATCGGCACACATAACACCTTTGTTACATGAGCTGCATTGGGTACCAGTTTGCTTCCGGGTCCAATTCAAGGTGTTGGTTATCACCTTTAAAGCCCTACATGGCATGGGACCAGGTTACCTGAAGGACCGCCTTGTCCCCAATACATCTACCCGTCCCACCCGATCATGCAGAGAGGGCATGCTACAGACCCCCTCTACAAGAGAGTTCCATCTGATGGGATCCAGAAGGCGTGCCTTCTCTGCAGTAGCTCCCGCCTTGTGGAACATCTTGCCCCCGGAAGTGAGATTAGTCCCTTCGCTCCTCACCTTCCGGAGGAACCTGAAAACCTGGCTCTGCCGCCTTGCTTGGGACCAAGGAAGGAATAGTCACTCTTGGGGATGGCTAATACCTTAGAGAGTCCCTCTCCTACATTGGATTGAGTTAGAACTTTTTACTATTCTTGCCTCTTGGATTTTAACCTTGTTTTATATTTTAGTATTTTTATATTGTATGTATATTTTACTTTTTTTTATTATCTTGTTGTAAACTGCCCAGAGTCCCTCTGGTGGAGGGAGATGGGCAGTGATAGAAGTTTGATTAATAAATAAATCAATAAATCATAGCAGCTACTTTGTGAGAATATTCCAGCACTGGTTAAGATGGAGAAGCAAGGAAGAAGTCAAGTCAAAAGTAAAGCAGGAAGCAAGGCAATTTTGAGATGAGATCTAGAGTAACTGGGTCCAGGAAGCAGGTGGTTCCTTGAGCAATTAATAAACCCTCTGCAAAGAAGTATACAACTTGAGTCCTCAAGGCTACATTCACCCCCCAAATGTAGCTTCCTAAGTACTCAGTTCTAGTTGAGACAGAAGAGGAAAACATTTAGATGGGGATAAATCATATTAACATGCTTAATTTGATTTGAATTTAATTAGCTCACATTTGTTCTAACTTTTCCTTCATCTATATCTTGGCCACACTCACTTTTTGGAGTGCACACCTCCTGGGGTGCTACTCAGAGACCAAGCGTGGCTCTCAGCCTGAAAAAGTCTGTGAACCTCTAGGTCAGAGCTTTCCAAACTGTGTGTCGGGACACGTTAGTGTGTCAGCTGCAGTGTCTGGGTGTGTCGCGGCTGCTGCTGCATCTGAGCCCTGCCAGGATTCCGTGCAGGTCCTAGTGCCTGCCTTGTGCCTTGCTGCCTCCAAACCTGCTGTGATTCCGCACAGGTCCTAGTGCCTGCCTTGTGCCCTGCTGTAAGAGTGTGTCGCGAAATGATGCCCTGCTGTAAGAGTGTGTCACAAAATGATGCATGTCTAAAAAGTGTGTCACCAACATGAAAAGTTTGGAAAGCTCTGCTCTAGGTTATGGTAGGCCGCCAGATAACTCAAACATTTCGTAGTAAACTTGTGTTCCTGAGTATGTGCTTACGTTTATCTACAAAGATAAAAGAAAATGCAGAGTTTAAAATACTCTCCAACTGTCTCTGTTTCAAGGATCAGTTTTTATTTCCTTTATTTTTCCATGTAATTCGGTGTGCACTTTTATCTCTCCTTTACTTTATGGAATGTTTGAGAAAATTTGCTTCTAGATGGAAGCTACTAGTAATAGTAAGAAAAAGGTATTATGTGGTGTTTTCATCTTTCCCTCTTTAATGGATTTGTGTGTGTGTGTTTGTGTGTGTGAATAGTACACTATCTATTTTTATTGCCCTCTTGTTAATTTTCCAAATAATGCATGTATCTATTTCAAAATAAGATAAACATCTACAAAATGAATTTTACATAATTAAACAAAGGTGAAGTAACTTTTGACCAAAAGAGAGTTGTTAGAGCAGAAAAATATGTCTATGAAGGTTCTCAGTCATCCAGGTGGAATTGTCTGTAGCTTGAATCATGTCAACTGGATTTCTATTTTCTCAGTGGAAACGTTTCGCTCCTTATCCAAGGAGCTTCTTCAGTCTGAGCAAAGTTGGTAAGGGAATCCTAAATATGTTCCTAGGTAGCTGTGTGACCTTACACCTGGGGCTAGGTCATGGTTATATTGAGATGTAATTTTTAAGTCCTTTTATCATCTAAAGGAGGGTCATTAAAATCACCATGCTGCTGTTGAGCTTCTGAAATGGTCTTAATCTTCCTAGGCACAGAAGACAAAACGGGGAGGCACAAACTCTCCCCCATCTTCCTCCCCGTTTTGTCTTCTGTGCCTAGGAAGATTAAGACCATTTCAGAAGCTCAACAGCAGCATGGTGATTTTAACGACCCTCCTTTAGATGATAAAAGGACTTAAAAATTACATCTCAATATAACCATGACCTAGCCCCAGGTGTAAGGTCACACAGCTACCTAGGAACATATTTAGGATTCCCTTACCAACTTTGCTCAGACTGAAGAAGCTCCTTGGATAAGGAGCGAAACGTTTCTACTAAGAAAATAGAAATCCAGTTGACATGATTCAAGTTAGAGCAGAAAACTATATCACATGAAGTAATGTTTCACCATGAGCACTACATCTCCAAAAATAACAACCAATTAGTGAGTCCATCCATTTCTGCCTTAAAAAAATGCATGTAGATGTTCCCTAGACATTGATTAGTAATTGTTGAATCAATTATAATTGAAACATTTTTAAAATATAGAAATATAGATGCCAAAATGGCTTCCATTTAGGTTTATTTACTGGATGTTCTAATTCATTTTATCTATTAACTATTTTATTACTGGATTCTAAACCCCATCAACATATGAATGGTGTCAAATATGGCAATTTATTTATTTAATTTTTATCCCGTCTTTATTATTTTTATAAACAACTCAAGGCAGCGAACACACCTAATACTCCTTCCTCCTATTTTCCCTACTACAACAACCCTGTGAGGTGAGTTAGGCTGAGAGAGAGTGACTGGCCCAAGGTCACCCAGCCGGCTTTCATGGCTAAGGCAGGACTAGAACTCTCAGTCTCCTGGTTTGCCATTGGCTCCTTCCTAGGGCTGAGAGAGAGTGACTGGCCCAAGGTCACCCAGCCGGCTTTCATGCCTCAGGGAGGACTAGAACTCACAGTCTCCTGGTTTCTAGCCCGTTGCCTTAACCACTAGACCAGAGCTTTCCAAACTGTGTGTGGCGACACAAAAGTGTGTCGCCACACACAGTCTGGTGTGTCGCCACACAACCCGGAACTTCCGGGTTTTCCCGCGGCGACACACCAATGGCGGTGCGCAAAAACCTCAAGCGGCAGCAGTGCTTCCGGGTTTTTGCGCGCTGCCGCAACGGCGGCACTTCCGGGTTTTCCTGCGGTGACACACCAACGGCGGTGCACAAAAACCGAAAGCGGCAGCAGCGCTTCTGGGTTTTTGCGTGCTGCCGCAACGGCAGCACTTCCAGGTTTTCCCACAGCGACACACCAACGGCGGTGTCGCCGCGGGAAAACTTTGGAAAGCCCTGGTCTAAAGACTAGTTCAGAGCTTTCCAAACTGTGTGTCGCCAACTTTGGAAAGCCCTGCACTAGACCAAAGTGGCTCTCTATTAATTTCAAGATGGTTAATAAGGTAAGTTTCAGTAAGCAGAGCTTTCCATTAATTAACATGACAAAAATCATATACTTTAACCTGGGTAAGTAAAACCTTTAACTGACATGTAAAGAAATGCTGCTGCTTCTTCCTCTTCCTCTTCCCATTTTCCTGCAGGGTCTGCTTTTCGGATCAACGAACGCCACTTCACGAGATTGAATGCAGCAACCAGGTGCAACTGGATGATTTTCATGTCCGCGTTCATTGTGTCCTGCCACCTTTACTTTGGTCTTCCACATGGGTGTTTGCCATCGGTGTTAAAGTGGTAGGCAGTGTGACAGGCGACAGTGTGAGGGGCTGCTTGTAGAATGTGGCCACACCACTGTAGGCATTTTCCCCACATTTTCTCTGTTACTGATGCAACGCCCATCTGCTGCCGGACTGTATCATTGCTGACGTGGTTGAGAAGGGAAACGTCTAATGACCAACGGAGCATGCACATCTCCATGGCATGTAAAAGGCGCTCAGCACTTTTGGTGGTTGGCCAGCACTCGGCGACATACAGTGCTACTGGGCAGACCTTCAGTCTATGCACTTTCGATTTTAGGTGAATTGGCATCGCCTATCGCAGAGTACTCCAGTGATCTCCTCCCACTGAAACCATGTTGCATTCACCCTCGGGTGCACTTCCTCATTAATGCCACTGTTACTTTACAGATGGGATCCTAAATAACGGAAGGAGTTTGTCTTCACTAGATCTTTGCTGCTGACCTGGATGGTGGAGGTGCTCAGGCTAGTCTTTAGATACTCAGTCTTCTTAATAATGAGGCACAAACCAAATTGGCTTAGACGGTCATTCCATGTCTGGACACAGTGCTGCAGTTCTTCCCTGGTGGTATCTATGAGCAGGACATCACCTGCGTAGAGCAAGGCCCAGTTTGCACTGTGATGTAATTCTCGCGTGATGAGAATGAACAACAATGGCGTGCATGCGAACGTTCACAGGAAAGCTGTTGGAAAGGCTGGCGGTGCATCTCACTCAGCTGCTGGTATTAACATAAAGCATCTAGACCCATTTTATGAATAGCTCAGGCCCACCATGATCATGTAGCATGTACCATATCAGCTGACGCGGAACATGGTCAAAAGCTTTTTCTAGGTCGAGGAAAGCCAGATGTAACTTCTTCTTTTCTCCATGCTTCTCCATGAGGATGCGAGCTGTGAAAATGGCGTCAGTGGTACTCAGGCCTTTGACAAAACCACACTGGTTGATACTGATTTCAACAATGTTACCAAGGCACTGGCTGAGGATCCACTCAAAAATTTTCATTGTGTACGACAGGAGGCAGATTGGTCAGTAGTTGAAGCAATCTGCTGGGTTGCCTTTGTTCTTGAAGAGGAGAACTGCGATACTTGTGGCCCAGTCAGCAGCACATGGCCAGGGTCCACAGTAGCACTGAAGAAGTTTGTCAGCCAGTCATCTGCTGTGCTGCGAAGTTCTTTCAGCTTCCAGACGTCTGCTGGCAGATTGTCTGGGCCAGGTGCTTTTGAATTCTTCATGCTGCTGATAGCTTTGGTAACCTCTTCAGGTATAATACGCAGGACTGGGCCAGCATTAGCCAAGCATCAGGAATTGGCGGATGTGGAAATTCAACATTACAGATTTCGTCAAAGTGCTGCTGCCAGTGTTTCAGGATTTTGAGCTTATCCTGCAGTTGCCGTCCATTTTTATCCTTAACACACATGTAGCGTTCAATGTCTTTTGCAGCCTTGGCGTGCATTTTTGCTAGTCGATAGATGTTTTTCTCACCCTCCTTTGTGTCCAGTTGTTCATATAGGTCCCAGTAAATATTGGATTTGGTCTCTGCAACAGCTTTCTTTGCCATTCTTCTGGCAGTGATGTACTTTTGCCAGTTTCCGTTGGTCTTCTGCACATACTGGTTCTTCTAAGCCACTTTCTTTTCCTGTACTTTCTACTGTGTTTGCTCCATCCAGAGCCACACCTTCTTGTTGATTCAATCACGACCTGATCTCGTAGCGCCTAGGTTTATTCTCACAGCAGTAGTAATGGACTCATGGAGAGCCATCCATGTGGCATCAATCGAGTCTAAAAAATAAAAAAATGCCTCATATGGTATAAATTTCCCAGGGCAAAATTTTTAAAGCATTAATTTTACCCTAGCTCAGTGCTTTCCAAACTGCCGCTGTTGGCGACACACCAACGGCGGCGGCGTGGGGACTCATGGTGGCGGTGGCATGCACAGCGGTGGCAGTGGTGGCGTGCACGGCGGCGGCGGCCTTGTGTTTTCCACTAAAACGTGGAAGTGCTGATAGTGCGCTGCCGCCATGCACACCGCCGCTGTGCGCGCCACCACCATGCACGCCTCCACCGCTGCTTCCGGGTTGTGTTGTGACACACTAAACTGTGTGTTGCGACACAATAAAGTGTTGCGACACACAGTTTGGAAAGCTATGCCCTAGCTACTCAATTTAAGGAAGGCATGGCTGGCTGGGGAATTCTGAGAGTTGAAGTCTACACATCTTAAAGTTGCTGAGTTTGAAAAACACTGATCTAGAGTAACCAAATCCCCTCATTTCTATTCCATCCAGAAAAGGGAAAAATAAATTGTTAAACTCTCTTCCATGTTTTCAAAACAGGCTATGTATGTTTGGCTGGGTTTTTTTTGAACGAAAAACACTGAAGTTCTCATTTAGGAAGAAAGCCATCAAAACATTATATTTCCTGCATATAAATTCCCTAGGAAAGCTATGACGATGGTAGGACATCATCACTTTTCTAACTAGGTGCAACCGTCTTTGTAGGTTTCAGGAGCGAGACTGTCAAGAGAGGGAGAGAGGAATGGATCATTTGAGGTTGAGAGGCAAAGAGCAGCAAGGAACTGTGTTGTTTTACAGGGCTTGTCAAACTGACTGGGCAACTTTTTTTACAGGGCTTATATATTTTTGTGTGGCAAAAGTATACAAATCTTTGCTTTCAGGAACCAGTGTGCCCCCCTTGGGCAGCAATAACTGCAACTAAACGTTTCCGGTAAGTGTTGATCAGTCCTGCACACCGGCTTGGAAGAACAGCTTCAGCTCAGGGATGTTGGTTGGCTTCCTGCCCGCTTCAGGTCCTTCCTATAGGATTAAGGTCAGGACTTTGACTTGGCCATTCCAAAACATTGATTTTCTTCTGCTTTAACCATTCTTTGGTTGTTCAACTTGTGTGTTTTGGGTCGTTGTCTTGCTGCATGACCCATTTTCTCTTGAGCTTTAGTTCACATACCCTGACATTTTCCTGTAGAATTTGCTGGTTCAATTCAGAATTCATAGTTCCATCAGTGATGGCAAGCTGTCCTGGTCCAGAGGCAGCAAAGCAGGCCCAAACCATGCAAACACTGTGTTTCACAGATGGGATAAAGCTCTTACAGTATGCTGGAATGCAGTACTTGCCTTTTGCCAAACAGAATGCTTTTCATTAAAGCCAAAAAGTTCTATTTTGCTCTTATCCATCCACAGAACATTCTTCCAATAGCCTTCCAGTAGCCTTATCCACATGGTCTTTCGCAAACTATAGATGGGCAGCAATGTTCTTTTTGGAGAGTAGTGGCTTTGTATTTGCAACCCTGCCGTGCACAGCATTGTTGTTCAGGGTTCTCCTGATGGTGGTGTCATGAACGCTGACATTCGCCAACGCAAGAGAGGCCTTTAGTTCCTTAGACATTACCCTGGGCTTCTTTGATGCCTCCTGTAGTATTATAGACCTTGCTCGGGTATGATCTTGGTTGGTCAACCATGCCTGGGAAGGGTAACAATGGTGTTGAATTGCCTCCATTTGTACATGATCTGCCTGACAATGTACTGGTGGAGTCCAAACTCTTTGGAAATAGTTTTGTAACCTTTTCCAGCCTGGTGAGCATCAACAACTGTTGTTCAATCCATAACACAATACCACATACCTGTGTGGCGAAGAACAGACTTTGACAGTGAATACTTGGAATTCTGTTCTTTAAATAAGGCAGGACCTCCCACACTCACACTTGATTATCATCCTATTGATGAAACACCTGGCTCTTAATTTCCCCTTCAAATGGGGATTCAAATTCTAGAGGTTCACATACTTTTGCCACACACAAATATGTAGTTTTGGATCATTTTCCTTAATCAATGAACAAGTATAATGTTTTTGACTCATTTATTTAATTGGGTTCTCTTTATCTAATTTTAGGACTTGTGTGAAGAACAGATCATGTTTTATGCAGAAATATTGACAATTCAAAAGGATTCACAAACTTTTAAGCACCACTGTATCTAGTTGGGGGGAACTGGGATGAAACGAGAGTCCAGGGAATAAGTAAAAGTGCAACTCCACATCCTGCATATCTCCAGCATTGCAGCTTTCAAAATGGAAATGTTGTGATCTGTGTTAAGCAGTAGCAGAACTAGAAGTTCATCAGCTCAGCTGCAAAAGACCTCTTCAGGAATGGTAGCACTATGGAGCCACAATGCCAATCTCATCTTAGCTCAGCCCATGTGTGTCAAAGGGACCATAACAGTCCTTAGTGACATCAAATCAAGTTAGACTAATCGTTATTCTACCTGATAAGAAAAGCCTGCAGAACCATCAACAAATGTTATCAATTGTTATATAGAAAATATATGTTTACCAATAAACATAATGCCTGCAAACAAAACTATACAACTTTCCTGAAAATATGATTCTCACAACTCTGTTTAACTGTACCCAATAAAGATTCCAAACCTCAATCAGTTATCTAATTTTCTGCTTTGAAGGGCTGACCATTGTGTGTCCAGGTTTCCATTTCTATTACTTACTGACCAATCGGTTTCTTTCTCTTTCTTGGGGATTCTATGTCTATAATAACAGCTCCGAAAGGCCACTATCATTTCTGTGCTTACTAAGCAAATGGATACCTAATTACATTTAATCAGCCTGGAAAAAACGACCTGACATTACTGGAAAGTCGAGTTCTTCAGCCTGTGGTTGGAGAGAAGAATGCCTGAGACGATGTATAAAATTACTGTGCCTGCTCTGTTTCAGTGAGTAACCACATTCTGTGCTACTCTGCGTAGAGAAACACAGAATTTCCAGATCAGATTATGGGCTTCCAGCTCTAACCTATTTTATTTTATAGATTATTAAAAAGTCTTGTTTTGCACATCGAACATTGCCTAAAGACCATAGAGCTTCTTGAGAGCTCTGGGAGAAAATTAGAAATATGGGAAAATTTAGACAGACTATTATTGTTTGATGTGTAAAGTGTGCCCATTAAAAAACATGACCAATACTTATTTATGATAATTTGTTTCTATTTGCCATAAAAGTAGGTTATGACCGAAATAGAATTTACCTTCAGCATTAAAAAAACTGGTTGCAGAGGATTAAACTTAATTACAGATGTGGCACTGGCAAAGGAGTTTTAATTCTTTTCCCTAGGGCACTTTCTCTTTTAAATGTTCCCTATCCCAAGCTGCTAAAAGTATCACTGGATTAAAAAAATTATATTGGGGAAAACATACAATATGGCACCTCTATTTTTCACTCAGTAAGAATATTAGCAGCTTCAGGATGACTGGAAGGAGGAAAGGATAGAAATAAAAGTTAAAAGCTTGGACTTTCCAAGATGATGGCCTGAAATCCACTGATAAAGAAACAGTTTGAAGTTAGTACTTCTTTCATACCAAATAATATACTAGTGTCATACAAAAATACAGTAATTGCAAAGTGCTTAGGGAAGCAAGACATTCCTAAAGGTCCCCATACAGCCCAACCTGGTTTTTCAGCCCCAGGATAACTGGCAGCCACATTAGAGGGGCACATTACAGGGGCGTGGTGGCTCAGCGGGTAAGACGCCGGGCTTGTCGATTGGAAGATCGCATGTTTGGAGGTTCAAATCCCTAGTCCCGCTTGACGGAGTGAGCTCCCGCACTAGCCCCAGCTCTTGCCAACCTAGCAATTCAAAAGCATGCAAATGCAAGTAGATGAATAGGTACCACTTTGGTGGGAAGGTAATAGTGTTCCACGTGCGTCATGCCGGCCACATGACCGTGGACGTGTCTTTGGACAGCGCTGGCTCTTCGGCTAACAAACGGAGATGAGCACCGGCCCCTAGAGTTGGACAGGACTGCACAAATGTGCGGGGGGAATCTTTACCTTTAACTGGCAGCAACCTCAAACCAATAGTGATTCTTTTCCAAATATGATTCCCACAGAGAGCCTCTTTAGCAAGATTTACTGAGAAAAAAGGGATGGGGTTACAGGGATTCCAGCAAATTTGCTATTTCCTCTCTAAACCAATATATCCCAAAGTATATTTGATGGAAATTTCTTTAATTTCTTTTTAACCGCTTCACTGTGAACTGGCAAACTGGTCTTTTCCCTGGTAATAAAAGAGTTTGCAACTGATTGTTTCCTTAGCAGCCTCCCAAATCTTTATCAATCTAGAATCCAGTCATTACAATCTTGCTAGTTGTTCCAGGAGTTCAATAAAAAAAAGTTAAGCTATAAAAGCAATATGTTGAAGTTAATGTATGTGTTTGTGGAAATCAATCCAATCCCCTAATATCAGAAAAAGAGGCTGAAAACATTGTCCTTTCTCACTCTGATGACATCACCACCACATCCTCAAAGGTTAATAATAGTAATAATAACAGTAATCATAATCTTGCCTTTGGTTGAAACAAAAACATGCATTTGGACCTACATATCTTGCAGAGATTAAAATTATAGCACCATGATGCAGCACAGTTACAGAAAGAGTAGAGCTGCTCTTGATAACTTCAAAATACAACAGGAATTCTGCTGGGTCACTGTAGAATAAAAGGCAGAGTTACCCAATTTTAATTTTCCCCTTTAGGTGGTCTGCTATTATGTGTACTGTATGTTCTCAGTGAGTAAGAATTGCCAACATGGGTCAGGCAAGGACATGTAAGGACAGGGCTAAATTTCAGAGATTATTATAGGAAAAATTGAATTTGCATGCAATTCTGATGCAATATTGGGTGCTCTGTCCAAGGGTTAATTCTTCAGATGTGACATAGCTTGAACTTTGTGGCCCTCTACTAGCAACTCCACTCATGTGTGTGTGTGTGTTTTAATTAAACAGACATCATATATTATCATTTTTTTACTGGCTTCTTAATGATAACTGTAGATTACTTTCACTTCTTCAGTTTGGATTCCCAACACCTGTCAGTAACTAGGCTGTTGCTGTTCCTCACCCTTCCTAGAAATCTTGAAAATTGTACTTATTTGGAGGAGAGCGTTTGTAACTACTATTGGAAGAGTCTCAGCGCCCTCAAAAATGCTGTTCCTTGTTTGATTCAGATCAAACCATCTGGGATTATAGAACACAGTGCTGGGCTGATAAGGAATACATCCTTGATAATAACTGTTAGACTCAAGACAGTGTCATGATCACTGGACTGTTGGAACCCTCTATCTTAGGATATGGCTGAAAATCACATCTTGGGTGCAGAAAGTAATAATCTGCAAATAGGCAGAAGGCAAAGTTCTTGATAACTGCACAAGGCCAAACTAGAAACTTCCTCTTACCAATTATAGGCTGGGATTGTAGCCTTCAATTGGCTTTATATGCCCACTTTGTTCTGAAAGCTGAGAACATGCAGTAAGGAACAGCCTATGACAGAGCTTTCCAAACTGTGTGTCGGGACACGTTAGTGTGTCGGCTGCAGTGTCTGGGTGTGTCGCGGCTGCTGCCTCCAAGCCCTGCCAGGATTCTGCACAGGTCCTAGTGCCTGCCTTGTGCCTTGCTGCCTGCAAACCTGCTGTGATTCCGCGCAGGTCCTAATGCCTGCCTTGCTGCCTGCAAACCTGCTGTGATTCTGCGCAGGTCCTAGTGCCTGCCTTGTGCCTTGCTGCCTCCAAACCTGCTGTGATTCCATGCAGGTCCTAGTGCCTGCCTTGTGCCTTGCTGCCTCCAAACCTGCCCTGCCAGGATTCCACACAGGTCCTAGTGCCTGCCTTGTGCCTTGCTGCCTCCAAACCTGCTGTGATTCCATGCAGGTCCTAGTGCCTGCCTTGTGCCCTGCTGTAAGAGTGTGTCGCGAAATTATGCATGTCTAAAAAGTGTGTCACCAACATGAAAAGTTTGGAAAGCTCTGGTCTATGAAGTTGGGTGTCACTCTAAACCAGTGCTTTCCAAACTGCCACCATTGGCGACACACCAACGGTGGCGATGGTGTAGGGGCGTGCGCGACGGCGACGGCATGCATGGCAGCGGCAGTGGCGGCAGCCTCACTAAAACACGGAAGCGTTGACAGTGCGCCACTGCCGTCACTGCCGCCGCCACCATGCAGACCGCCGCCGCGCACATCTCCGTGCCGCCGCCGTGCATGCCCCCACCGCCACTTCGCAACACACTCAGCTGTGTGTTGCGACACACTAAAGTGTTGCGACACACAGTTTGGAAAGCTATACCCTAAACCCTCAGGCTCCAGCTTCGAGTCTCTGAACCTATTGTCAATGGAGGAAGCCCAAACATAATGGTGTTCTCTTCAATAAATATAGAAGTTATATCCTGTAAGTAAGTTCTGTAAGAGTAAAATTTATCTTCTTCACTGTGCTGTCATAATAGCCAGGGTTTTTTTTTAGAACTTCAACCCACTATATTCTGTTCTTCCTAAATTAATTAGAAGAGTTTTAGTTGATTGCTCAATTAATATGTCAGACATACTTATAACTAAAAATAATTATGATAAACTCAGTTGCTCAGAGCTAATTTCTACTGTATAAGCATTAACCTTCACTTCGAGAGAATTCAATATATTCATCATCACAAAGCACAGTTTTCAGTGTAAAAAGCTTCTCAATCTAAAATCTCTGTCATTTCACCTTCAGGATTCTATGGGAAATCCTGCTCAGCCTTCCCTCCTTAGGGGATTATACCACATAGGTTCATCAGGTGTCCCTAATCTATGGATTCCTGACATTCGTTTTTTTCAGCTGATATAGTTCTGATGGCAGAACCTTTTACAGCAATATTATCTAATGAAAGAAGCATATTTTCTTTGCTGTTTGATGACACAAATATATTTCATAGGAAGCATTGTCTTAAAAAAAGAATTTCTCTAGAGACAGACAAGAGAATGCCTTTTTTAAGCTGATGTTTGCCATTTGTAGTACATATAAACACTTTTATTAAAAATGACATCTCTGGATGTCAGGTTCCTTCACAGAGAAGCAAAAACCCAACTTTTGTAACACAAGTGTTGAAGAGGAGGCCCCTTCAACCTACACAATTATTTTTAAATCTGCCTTTGCAAATTATATAATGCTCTGGAAAAGCAAGGCACTACGTTCAGCCTGATCTGTGGCATCCTAGAGTTCCACCTCAGCTTTGAGAAACAAACATTATGACCAATCCACTCTTTTAACTGGCATGTATTTCAACAACAGCAGAAGAGTTTGCATAACCGCTGCCACCCTTCTAAATTAATCTTCTGTTATGTAGCAAGAAGTACAAAGTTGCACATCAGGGCAACTTTCCTGGGGATTATAGATGGAAGCGACTTGATAACTCAGTAGAAACAAACAGATAAGGAAGCCTTCTAATGTGAATTCCTTTTTCTATTTTATCAGCAAGCTTGCTGTCTTGCTTTTGTTTACCCATAATAATCTAGCTGCATTAACATACTTAATTATGCAATCAAATAATTAAATAATAACCCTTAACATGTATGGGTATGAGAGAAATTGCTCAAAACATATTAAAGGCATCAGGATGCAGTTTCTTCCAATGCTTGTAGTTTTTACATTAAATTCTACTGATTTAAATGTGATGTGTTTGTGTGTAAATGATTTTGATTTCTTATACATAAAGAATCCCATATAATATACATATATCATACTCTTTCTCTGAGTACCAACAAAACCAGATCAGTTCTCCTTATTCTCTTTGTGTTTATGAGCCAAAAGCTCCAAGTTCTTTTTATTGCCCATTGATTAGAAACCAATATTTAAACCAGAACATCGTAGTTCCTAGCAATATAAGTAGGGGATTCTGTCTGAACTATGAACAACATTTTCATTTCATGAAAAGTAATAAATAGGTTGAATTATTTGTTGGCAAGCATTATATTACTTATTTGCTTTTTTATGTGTTTATTAGATTTATTACCTGCCTTAAGAAGTTAACTTCTCAGCAGTTTACAGTAATAAAACATAAGTTTACAGTAATAAAACATAAACAATAAAATATTCATGGTAAAAAATTAAAATCACATAACTATACAATCATAATATAATGTATAATCATATATTATATATAAGTATATATATTATTATGTATATATATATATTATATGCATGTAAAGGTGATGAATTCACCTAAACACATACTGCTTTGTATTATTCATTTTATTATAAGTCTCTGCATTATCTTATACACTTTTATCGTACTCTTTTATCTTTATCCTACCTTACTGTATTTTACTTTATCTTATCTCACTTTAGTCTATTTTATCTTATCTCATTTTATTGTATTGTATTTTATTTATTCTATTGTATTCCACTGTGGCAGATGCCCATTTTTGATATGGTCAACTGACTAATCAATAAAGTTATACTACGAAGTTATACTATATACTATAATATATATATATATATATATATATATATATATATATATATTATAATTATATAAATATATATATTATGTATATATATTATATATATAAAAATAATAAAGGCTGGATAAAAATTAAATAAATACACACACACACACACACACACACACACACACACACACATAATATAATCATAATATAGAGCCAGTTTGGTCTAGTGGTTAAGGCACCAGGCTAGAAACCAGGAGTCTGTGAGTTCTAGTCCCACCTTAGGCATGAAAGCCGGTTGGGTGACCTTGGTACAGTCACTCTCTCTCAGTCCAACTCACCTCACAGGATTGTTGTTGCAGGGAAAATAGGAGGAGGAAGGAGTATTAGGAATGTTAGCCGCCTTGAGTTATTTAGAAAAATAATAAAGACGGGATAGAAAATAAAATAATAAAATAATAAAATAATAAAATAATAAAATAATAAAATAAAATAAAATAAAATAAAATAAAATAAAATAAAATAAAATAAAATAAAATAAAATAAAATAAAATAATAAAATAAAATAAAATAAAATAAAATAAAATAAAATAAAATAAAATAAAATACTCCCAAATCATAGCACACTTATCATTATAAGCCCTCTGGAAAAAGTCTGTTTTCATTAGTTTCTGTTGGGGCCAATCTCAGTTCAAGCAGGAGGCTATTCCAAAGTACAGCCATTGCCACAGTAAATTAGCACCTTTGAGTTTCCACAGTGTGCATGTCACAGACATGGGAGACTATCAGAATTTTCTCCTGGGATAAATGAATTGGGTGATTCTGGCTGGAGAAAGTGGTCCTAAAGATATACAAGATTCAGGCAACTTCTTGAAAGGGATTTTTTCTAGGTCTATTTGTGGAATCAACTCTTTTTTTTTCCAAATTTTTTATTAGATTTTAAATATACAAAGCTAAAAGTTAAGAATGAAACGGAAATAGAAATACAAATTAAAAGAAAAAGAAAAGAAAAGTGCAGTAAAGAAAAAAAAAGAAAGAAAAAGACAAACAAAGAAATTGGATAACCTCCGATCCATCTATGGTCATAAGAATAAAATAGATAGTTTGTTTTTACATGCTGGTTATTCATATAACATTCATATATTTTTCTTGTCTATTATATACTATTTATATATAATCTAATCATCGAAACCCCATATTAGCTTTACTCCTCCTGCTTTTTGCAAATAGTCCATCAAAGGTTTCCACTCTTTAAGAAAGTAACAATTTGAGTTGTCTTTTAATAAGCAAGTCAACTTGTCATTTTCTGCCATCTCTAATAATTTCAACATCCAATCCTGTATTGTTGGTACACTTTGGTTTTTCCAGTTTTGTGCATATAAAAGTCTTGCTGCTGTGATCATATATTGTATTATTCTAAAAAAATGTTTTTCTATTAATCCACATATCTTCCCATTGATGAAGTTGTATATTGTGGCCAATATTTTTCGCCCATTGAATCATACAATCTTTAACTTGTTCCTCTACCATTTCTCCTTTTAACAATAATTTATACATTTTAGCAATTAGGCATTCATCATTTTCACATAATTGTATTTCAAATTCTGATTTAGTTTGTTCAAATTCTAAATTTTTTTTGTCTAGTTTAAATTTCTCTATAAGTTGCATATAGGAGAGCCATTGAAAGGTATATCCTTCTTGAGCAAGTTCTTCTTTGGATTTTATCACATAGTGTCCTTGTTCTTTTTTTAAGAAGTCCTTATATGTCAACCACTTATCTTTATTTCCTACTTCTGTTATATAAAAAGCTTCTTGCGTGGAAATCCATAAAGATCTCTTATAACATAAAGTTGATTTATATTTATTCCAAATTCTCAACAAGGATCTTCTAATATAATGATTTTTAAAGTCCACATTAATTTTAGTCTTATCATACCACAGATATCCATGCCATCCAAATCTCAATTCATGACCTTCCAGATTTAATAATTTTTCATTTCTCAAAACAATCCATTCCTTAAGCCATACCAAACCACAAGCTGCATGGTATAGTTTCAAATTCGGGAGTCCTAAACCACCTCTTTCTTTTGAGTCTTGCAAGACTTTATATTTTATTCTTGGTTTTTTCCCTTGCCAGATGAACTTAGAGATGTCTTTCTGCCACTGTTTAAATGGTTCCTCTGATGTCAATATAGGTATTGTTTGAAAGAGATATAGAATTCTTGGTAATATATTCATTTTAATCGCTGATATTCTCCCCAATAATGATAGTTGTAGTTTTCCCCAACGGTCTAAATCTTTTTTAATATCAATCCAAAGTGGGATATAGTTATTTTGAAATAATTTAACATTTTTCGATGTTAAATAAACTCCCAAATATTTTACTTTTTTCTCCAAAGAATATCCTGTAATTTCTCTCAATTTCTCTTGTTGGTGATAGTTCATGTTCTTAGTCAAAACTTTTGTTTTCTGTAAGTTAATTTTGAACCCTGCTAACGACCCAAAGTCCTTCAGTTTCTGCATCAGTAATTCAATTCCATCCAATGCTCTAATGTAATGACTAGGTCGTCTGCAAAGGCTCTTAATTTGTAAACTTCCTTTTTAACTCTAATACCATGAATACCATCATCCTGTCTAATATCTCTAAGTAGAACTTCTAAAACCAATATAAACAAAAGCAGAGATACAGGACAGCCTTGTCTTGTACCTTTTTGTATTTCACAAGGTTTACTAAAATCTCCATTGACAATTATTTTTGCAGATTGAGGTGTATAAATTGATTTAATCCACTTAATAAAATTCCCACCAAAGTTCATAATCTCCAATACTTTAAACATAAAGAACCAATTTAAATTGTCAAATGCTTTTTCGGCATCTAGGAATATCAAGGCGGCTTGTTTTTCATTATGTTGTTCTAAATACTCTAATACATCCAAAACATTTCTAATATTATCTCTAATTTGTCTTTTGGATAAAAAACCTGCTTGGTCTTGATGAATAAAGTTTCCAAGAGTATTTTTCAATCTTTCTGCTAAAATTGTCGTAAATATCTTGTAATCATTATTCAATAATGATATTGGTCTGTAATTCTTTGTTGAGTTCAAATTTAGTTGTTCTTTCGGGATCAAAGTAATATGAGCCTCTTTCCATGTTTCTGGCATAATTCCTGTTTCCAAAATTGAATTTATAGTTTTTTGGAGAGGAATACTCAATTCATCTTCAAAGTATTTGTAGTAAGCTGCCGATAGTCCATCCGGACCTGGTGCTTTTCCACTCTTAATTTTCTTAAAAGCCATTAACATTTCTTCTTTTGTTATAGGATTATTAAGTAATGTTCTTTGTTCATCATTTAAAGCAGTTAATCTTTGCTTGCTCATATATTCATCAATTTCAGCTATTTGAACATCTTGTTTTTATACAATGCTGTATAATAAGAATGAAATGCTTCTTGTATCTCCACTTTGTTCACTAAGATTTTCCCTTTATGTTGTATATTAGAGATTATATTTTTTGTCTTTGTTTTCTTAACTTATGAGCTAACCATCTTCCTGGTTTATTTGCAAATTCAAAATATTTCTGTTTTGTAAATTTCATTTGAGTTTCTATTTCCTGTACCAAAATCATCGATATTTGTTTTTGTAGAAATTTAATTTGAATTATCAATGTATTATCCATCGGTTTATCCCTCAGACATTTCTCTTTGTTTTTAATTTCATCCAAAATCAATTGAATTTTTTCTTGTTTCTTTTTCCTCATTTGAGCATTATATTGAATAAAGTAGCCCCTCATATACGCTTTACTTGCATCCCAAATTACTTGTGTACTAGTATCCTTATTTGAATTTAGTAGAAAGTATTCTCTTAATCTTTTCTTACATATGTCAACAACGTCTTCTTTCCGGAAAATTGACTCATTTAGCCTCCATCGAAATACGTTCCTTTTTCCTTTAATAGTTAATAAAACAGGGTTATGATCTGATAGAGTTTTAGGTAGTATTTCAACCTTATTTACATCCATCATTAAAGTTTTAGAGATCAAGAACATATCTATTCTGGAAAATGATCTGTATCTTTCTGAGTAATATGTATATTCTTTAGAGTTTCCATTCATAAGTCTCCAAATATCTTGTAAATCCAACATATCTTTTAAATCAAAGAAAGTTTGGGGTAGTTTTCCCTGTGTAGGTTTCACATTTTTTTGCGAATGTCTATCTTCCATTGGGATAATCACCCCATTCCAGTCCCCCATAAAACACCAATTCTCATATGATAAGTCCAAAAGTTTATCCATTAAGTTTTTATAAAATAATCCTTTATCAAAATTTGGAGCATAAATCCCAACTATCAATGTTTTAGTCCCTTGTATATTTACTTCCACTGCAATATATCTTCCTTCGTCATCAGTCAATATTAATTTTGGATTAAGTTTTTGTTGTATATATAGGACTACCCCCTTAGTTTTTTTAATCCAGCTGTAATAAATTCTTCTCCTAGTTGTTTTTGAATCAAATATTTAATGTCTTTTTTACAAATATGAGTCTCTTGTAAGCAAATTACATCCAGTTTTATTTTTTCCAAAAAATGAAAAATTTTCTTTCTCTTTTGGGGAGAATTTGCCCCATTGATATTCCATGTTAGATATTTAAAGTCCATGATATTTGGATATTTAAAAATTCTTTTTTAAATCCACTCCAGTAGCTCCCATCTCCGATAAGTCCTCACTCTTTTCCTTATCTTTGAATGTCTCTTTCATTTCTTCCAGAACTTTAGATACTTCACTCATTTCTGTCATATATTTCTCTATAAAGGCCTTTGCTTTCAAAATGGAATTTATTTTAAATCTTTGTTCTTTAAAAGTGAAAGATACTCCTTCTATTCTTTCCCATCTAAATGATATGTTATTTTGCTTTAATTTGCTTTAATACTCTGTAAAGGAGTATTCTTTACTTTTTCTTAATATTCTTAATGGAACTTCTTTTAAGACAATTATATCTTTCCCTGCTATATTTAATCTGTCGCTGTAGTGTTCCTTCAAAATTTGTTCTTTTGTAACTTTCCTCACGAAATATATCAATATATCTCTTGGCACTTTCTTCTCTCTAGCGTAACGTGAATTAACTCTAAAGATTTTATCTATTTCAGAATCCAGATCTTCTTCTTCTGTCTGTGAATATTGAGCTAAAGCACCAACTATATATTCTCTTGTGTTCTCATCTGACTTTTCTGGGACTCCTCTCAATCTCAATATGAATTCTTTTTCTCTCATTTCTACTAGAGCGATAGCATCTAAGTTGTATTCCATATCTTTAGTAATAGATTCTGATTTAATCTCTAATTTCTTAACCTGTTCTTGTGTCTCTTTAGATTCCCCTGATAAGGTATTTACTACCTCTTTAATATTTTGTATTTCTTTTCTAAATTCTTCTTTTATATCTTCTTTCATTACATCCATTTTTCTGTCTACTTGTTGACCTAAATTGTTAATTTTTTTCCCCATTTTTATATCCAAGGAGGCAATTGAATCGTCCATCTTTTTCTCCAATGTAGCAATTGAGTCATCCATCTTTTTCTCCAAGGTAGCAGTTGAGTCATCAATTTTTTGGTTCAGTGCTGCAATCGCATCCAATATTTTTTTCATGTCTGATGTTGGTACTTCAGAAGATGATGCGATGGAATCAGTAGACATTCTCCCTGTTTCTTTCTCCTTTTCCTTATCTCTGTCCCTCTTCACTCTTGCAGCCACAGTGGCCATGTTACGTATAATATTCCTGTAAAAAAAGAGAAAGAAAAATAACGGAAGACAAAAAGAAACAACAACAAACAGCAAAAAAAAAGAAAAAGGGGGAGGAAAAAAGGGAAGTGGGAGAGGGAAAATAAAAATTATTCAAAAATTCAAAAGTAAAAGGTGAATAAGTGAAGAAAAAGAAAAAATTCAATATACAATAAAAAATAAAAATAATACTGCCTTTTCTTAATAGTTGTTACATAAAAAAAAGGGGCAGAATGTACTTTGGTAAAATCAACAGTTCTCACATAGAAAAAATAGAAGATAAGAATACAACGAGTATTTCCTTTAACTGTAGTCAAAATATCCTTGAAAATTTAATAACAATCCAGTTCTCAGGCAAGCTTATAATCACAAGTCCCAAAGAGGAAAGAGGAAAAAAGGAAAAAAAAAGAGGGGGGGGGAAGAGAGCTTGTACTCTAAATGTCTTTACTCTCCAAGATAAAATGTAACAAAGAAGTCTATTAAAATCCCATATAATAAGGAAATTCCAAAAGCTGTTCAAAGCAAAGGAACTCCAAAAATACCCTTTATAATCCAAATAATATCCAAACACATTGCAGGAAAAAAAAGAGAAAAAATGCCATCTCAAGATGAGAAACAGAAGTAAAATAAAATAAAAGGCAGACCACTAATCCATTCGAATTCAAAATCCAGAGAGGAAAATAGATTAGACCCACATAGGTAAATAAGCCATTCGTCAATAGTCAATGTCACTCAGCATCACTTAGCTCCGAGTAAAGTCATTATTCTTTAAACTCCCACCATTTTCTCAAGTTGTCTTGGCAAGAAAGTTACACAAGCACCAGCAATATCAATCATGTCCATAGAAGGATCTTAGCAAATAATACGTAAAATTAAAGTAAACACAAATATAAATCAGTGACAAAAGTGCTGAATTTAGGTGCTACTTATCTGAAAAGATTTCGCGGTTTCCTGTAGAGCAATAGCGATGTTTCTTCCAGTCGCTTTCGCCGCTTCAATTTCCTTTTTCCCATGGTGGAAAAACGGGAATTGGGAAAGAGCGGCGATTCCAGCGACCCTTGTGGTTTATCTTCTGATCCCCTTTTCTTCAAAGGGGAGATTTCAGCGGTTTTGTCTCTTTAAAAACCGCTGCAGGCAGGCAAACCGCGGAGCCGAGCCAGGAGCGCTCGGTTCAGCGCACCGACGTCTTCAGCACCCGGAAGCGATCCCCGTCTATTTGTGGAATCAACTCTTAGAAAATAACAGTGCCAACTTGAAGCAATATAACTCAGTTTACAGTCCGTAATTTCAGGATCTGCTATTTGGGGTCATCATTAATATGCCACTACTGAAGTGTCAATATGAATGATTGACACTCTCCTGGTCATTTTTTGCTGCTGTCCTTGCAACACTGCTAAATCCACACTGCTATAATAGCGCGGGAAGAAGTTCAGAAAGTATCTCCAAATGTATGTGCAGGTAAAAGTCTGGCTGTGCAGATCTCTTTAGGGATTTGGCTGAACTCAGCAGTTCCACTGCCTGCTTACTTGACCTCCATGCAATTCAGCTGGGAGTTTTGATGCAAGGACAAACTTCATGCAGTCCTGTTTGCTCATAAAAATAGGCAGCATGCATGTCCTTTTTCTACCCTGTTAGAAAAGGAAAAGTCCTCATGCATTCAAGTGAATCCCTAAAAAGAGGCACATAATTTTGTTTGTTTGTTTGTTTGTTTGTTTGTTTGTTTGTTTGTTTAATATCACTTGTATGCTGCCCACTTTATCAGACTCTGCCTGGGTAGTATTTCAACTTTAGTATAAAAGCACCCCGTAATTGGGTTCTAGTTGAAACCATGGCTTCAACTATGATTTTTTTGAATAAATCACGATTAGCTAGGCTGCCACAAATGCTAAACTGAATCCAACCCAACCATGTTATGGGTTAACATGACTTGTATCTGCTAGTATTATTCAACTGACACATATGTCATGTTATTTTGGAAGACAGCAATGGGTTCAGTGCAGTTGTGACCCAAAATGGCAGCTGATAGGAACAGAGGACACTGCCCACATGGAAGTGTGTGTGTGTGTATACATACAATATGTATATGTATATGTATATGTATATGTATATGTATATGTATATGTATATGTATATGTATATGTATATGTATAATAAGAAAATGAACTGTACAGAAAGATTAATCAGTTGTTCTTGCCCTATTTAGTATACATCTTTCTGAGTTCGGCATGAAGGAACTTCAGAACATTCTGAGACCATGAACCAACAGAGATTGTTGCTAGCTGATGATGATTTCTTCCTTGTTATAATTCAGTGTTTGCAATAATAGGAGAAATGTCGGGCGAGGCCTTCTTTTCTTCTAAGTTACTTTAAGGGGCCACACCTAATACAGAAAAGAGACTGCAGACAGTATTTCCACACTCATACTTTTACACAACATAGCCATACATCATGTTTCCAAATAAAGGAAAGAGGAAATGTTGCTGCATTGGAGAAATACACTGTAAGGCTCTTTGAAAATTAATGGGCAGAGAAGAAGCTTATGAATATGAGGGATTTTTAAAGGGTTTAACAAGAATCTACTTTTCCTATCATTTCTCCGTCAGAACATGAGCCTATCTGACCAACCGTCTTGAAAATGTTTTATACCCATCTCTTTCCCAAGGCAAAGTAACACAATACTCTAGGGCAGCCTTTCTCAATCTTTTGACCCTGGAGGAACCCTTGAAATATTTTTCAGGCCTTGGGGAACCCCTGCACATTCAGGCTCAAATATAGGCCACAAGTTACAAAATTATTATATTCGTTTCATGGGTAGGCCTGTATATATGCATTAACAGTGTTCTTAAACTAAAAATAAAGAATAGAACTTACCTCTTTAATGTGAAATTGCCCAAATTTGAAATATTTTTTAAAATAAATCATGATCTCCCAGTGACTTATTGCGAAACCCTAGGGCAGAGTTTTCCAAAGTGTGTCGCGACACAAAAGTGTGTTGCCTGCGGGGCCCAGATGTGTCGCGTCAAAACCTGGAAGCGCTGATGGCGCGCCATCAGCGCTTCCGGGTTTTCCCACGGCGACACACCAACGGCGGCACACGAAAATCCGAAAGCGCCGTAGCCACGGCGGCACGCAAAAACCAAAAGCGGCAGCAGCGCTTCCGGGTTTTTGCGCGCGGCCGCAATGGTGGCACTTCCGGGTTTTCCCGCAGCGACACACCAACGGCGGTTGGTGGGTCGCCGCGGGAAAACTTTGGAAAGCCCTGCCCTAGGGTTCCACGGAATCCTTGTTGAGAAACCCTGCTCTAGGGTGCAACAAAAAACTTTTTACATCTATAGTTATGAAGCACTTGTTAAGTGCTGTCATTTCCATATAAAAACAATGAAGACATTCTGAAAGACTAAATAGCCTTTTCATAAACTCTGTTGTTTAAAACAAGAGAAGGAGGCGGCAAAGGTTTAATAAATGGAATCTGGGCAAAAGGTTACAACAATAACTTTGGTTTAAGTTTTCTTAAAAGAACATTAATTAGTTATCAAGAATTGGAGTTAACCATTCACAAAGGCTGGGGTGCCTAGCAGATAAAAATTCTACTTGATCTTTCTGATTTGTGGCAATAATTAGATGCTAGGTCTTACAAGAGAGAAACTAGTAAGAGAAAATTTTAGAAGACAATATTGTTTCTCCAGGTTTTTTAAATATTTAATCTGATCTACCTCAGAAAATTAAGAAATAGATGTTGTTTTGATTGAAAGAATAACCAGCTATTGTTTATAGCAGAAGTTCTGTGAGATCACTTCACCTCTTCAGGCATGTGTTGGGGAAGGATGGCACTGCCATCTCAGGTGAAGTATGTGGGTACCCCAGAGTGGGGCTATTTGTGGGACTATCTGTGATGGTACCCTACTGTGACCCTGTATAAAATTTGGAGCATGCCATCATTTGCCACATCTGCATCTTCTAGTTCTGCCAGAACAGTATTCAACTGTATGTCACCCTTACTTTGCTGCATATCAGCAAATTTCCAGCATTCAGATAACATCCAAAGGCTTCTTTTGTAGAACTGTAATCTCAATTCATCTCATTCAAGTTCATTAGCAAAAGTTGGGATACTAGTGTAAAGGCCGTACCCATTGTAGTGTCATAATTATACATGAAAATTCAGAAATTTTTATTTTATTATTCAGTAAGGTTAGATACTCCCTTTCAATAGAAAAGTAATGAATTAGGCACGTGGCCTAAAAATAAGATCAAGTTATGCATACCTCTAACTATAAGAAAAAGAAAATCTCTAATTGAAAAGTTAAGCATATGAACATTTGGGAATCACTCTCAGAATAGTTAATGATGGCTAAATCATCAGTGCACCACATGGTGTGGAAACTGAAAGTTCAGATGATTGCCAGATCATATTAATATGCAATAAACATTATCTCACATGAATTTGCCTGATCTATTTTTAAAGACAACAAGCAGAGCCATGCTACTTTCCCAGATCCAATTTGCTGAAAAAGGGGGCCTTTTTTTAAGTAGAAATGCTTTTTCAGGATTCCATCAATGGTGGAGGATCTGCCACGGCCATGAAAACTGTGCAGATGGAAAATTATAGCTGTCTGTATTCCTGATAGGAGTGGTAAGAATGAGGCACAAACTGAATGGCTGTTATGGGACAGGAGACAGCTAGCGTTGGGGTTCTCTAAGTCTAAAGCATTTTCCTCCCCCAGCAGAAGCCCAGTCCAGACATCTGTTCATGGGACTGGTATAATTCCCCCCTTGCTTCCAATAGGGGATTCAAAATGTAAAGAGTCATTAAATTAAAAAGCCTGGCAAACCTGAATGCCCCCTATATTTTCTGCATGGCAAGCATAAGCCAATCAGAATAAGGGTGAGCTGATGCATTATGCTATAAATGTGTCCTGTGGCAGAAAATTCCATGCAAGGCATAGGTAACATGGTACCCTTATAGAATATATCAAACAATATTTTAGCATGTTAAAGGATGTCCTCTTATTTGCAAAAATCCAGCTGCATCCCCTAGTTTCCTTCTTCTGATGGACTTTAATGTTTTATTTCAGAAATTTGTATCAATTTGCTCTTCTATACATAAAGATTAAAGGTAGGTAGACAAAAAATTATCAACTTGTTTACTTTTCCAGTATCTGTTTTTTGGTCTCACTAGGCAAAGAATAAAGATACTGACTTTCAATAGATTTCTTTTTATAGCATTCACTGGACATATTATAACTATCCTATCTATGGCGCATATGATATTTGAGTTTCTATGTTTGTGCTGAGAGGCACCCTAGAAAAACTTGAATCCTAATTCCGTCTGATGTAATTCCTAAATGCTGACTTTTATTTTAGAAAATCCCTTGACTGAAATTAAATGTACTCTGTTCCAGCCAGTTAAGCAGCCTTTTGCAACAAGTCATGGATGCCATCTAAACCACCTCTTGTTAGGGATGTTAGTTGAACGCACCACTGTTACTACATCTTTTCCTCTGGGTTCCTACCAGCACCAGGGATGGGGAGCAGGTAGGCAAACTTTGCAGTGATTTCAATTTGGGATATGCAAAATTTACCATTCTAAAATTGAATATTCTGGGGAACACTCAAACAATCAATTTTTCTTCTGGATATACCAATCTGGGTAACCTGGCCGGGAGGGTGGGGGGGGGGAAAGCTGGTAGTTTTCCAGAAGTAATTGTCTAGAACACAACTGAAACATTTAGTTTCAGAAAACTATTGAACAAACCAGGAGTGGTCAGATACACATGCACTAGATGAAAAATGGAATTTTCCAGTGTTTTCTATAATGTTCTGCTCTCAGAATGGTAACTTTTGCACGCAACTAGTCTTTCAAGCAGCCTCCCCCAATTCTGACACCCTTCAAATGTGTTGGGACTAGAACTTCAGAATGCCTAACCACATAGCCAGGTTAGCATTGTAATCTCAATATATCCGAAGGACACCAAATGGTCCGATGCTTTCAAGTAAACACAGAAAACCATGTGTGTCAATGTTAAACTCTGGGATCATGTCACATTGTTATTAAATCAAAAGTACAACTAAAACTATGCAACTGAAATGTGCCTAGAGCAGGGTGATCAACTTTTATGCAAACAAAGACTATGTTTTTAAGTTGGTTAGCCCCTAGGACTGCAAAGGCGTGGTCTATGACCACATAAGAATGGGTGGAGGTACTTTTTCTTTATTTAATGGGTGGTGGGGTTTTAAGGAACCAAATGAAAGTCTTAAGCATTGGATTAAGAACCAATTAATCTTGTAGCCCTTCCCCAAGATTAGAAAAACCAGGCCAATTTTTCAGGGAGTGGTTTAAAAGGTGCCAAGTCTCCACAAAGTTTAAGGAACTCATCCACTCCAGGGTTGCTTTGAAGAGCCAAAAAAGAGGCAGGCCGATCTGACTAGGACAAGGAGATAAGTAGGTGGCTTCTGGCAAGCACTTTTGGCCCAGACTGGAACTCTGCCATTCAATCAACCAACTATAAGCATAATTATAACTTACAATTTAGTTATAACATATAGTTAAGTCATAGTTATAAGCATACAGTAGATGGATAGTTACCATATATCCATCCCAAGATTTCAGCTGTATTTACCATCTCACTGAAATTCCTTAACATGGGTCAATCCATTGGAAAGTATTTTTAAAAAATAATTGCAAAGTGTCAGCATTTCCACAACAAAATGTTGCATATTAATAGAATTATTATGCAAGCAATACTCACGTTTGTAAAATAGCAACGTTCTTGAAAGAGAACAAAGACGACCCTGGAAGTCACTTTTAAGATTTATCAGGGGGACAGCATTCTGAGCTCTTTTCTCAGAATAACATTTTAATTATAGATGCAGGTATATCCTCTTTTAATTGAGAATCTGCCAACTTGTTTTCGGAAACTTTAATATACCTATCACGGATTTGTGAGAGATACATCTACAGGCATTACTCACATTTTTGGTTCAAAGCACTTCCTTCCAGTCCTTATTTAGCAATTCTAATTTCTCTTATTTATTAGACTAACATACCAGTTCAGAAGTGAGGAATCAATGTACTTAACAAACTTATTTTTTTTCTTTTGAATAATAGTCCCTCTGGGTGAGGATGTGTTTTAAAAAATCAACTGATGTACTTCCTAAACAATAAGGGGGAAGGGCTACTTATTCTTTATTTCAAGGCAACATGTGTCACATTTTAAAGGTTTGCCCAACTCTACTGTGAATACGTTACGAATATGTAAAGATGCCTTGTTCCAATGTATCTGGTACACTCCTGCATATATGTAAGTCTCTGTATGATCAGAAGATACCTGCAATAATCTTTTTATAACTTTTCTAGCTTAGTGAACTACATATTGTTTTTGGCACATAGGTTGTTCGATAGACTAAGTCGCCTTAGACCAGGGTTCCCCAGAATGGTCAATATCAACCCCCAAGGGTTGATGGGGCTATCCAAGGGGTTGATAAATGGCTGGGGGTCAATTGGTGGTTGATAAATGATGGAAGGTCAATTGGGATCAATTAATCTTTTGGGATCTCGGTAGAGCTCCACACCAGTCCCTAATCCCGAAGGTGAAATATCTAGCGGCAAGACAGTGTTACCCAGGGTTAGATGGTCAGCTGCCAGGGAGAGTGGCCTTGAGTTGTCTCATTATTATTATTATATTTGTAGTACTATTAGTTAAAGTAGTATTTGTTAAATTATTTTCATATAAATGTTTGGGGTCGATGAACAGTCTGAAACTTCATGAAGGAGCCAATGAGCTGAAGAGTTTGGAGACCCCTGCCTTAGACTAATGATAATTGTTGTACCTGAGCAATCCTTATCTATAGTTTGGTCTTTTAAAAGTGACATAAACATGTTCTAACAGTACAGTGTACATAGCTGGATGCACTTATGCATTTTGTATTTGATTTTGCTATGGTCTATAGCATGGCTTTGCCTACTTTCACAATCTTCTGGAAATAATTGTTCCTCTGGTACGCCCATTTATAATCTGGACTGCAGCCTGTAAAACCTACCTATAATTTGGCAACTTCAAGCTCATTCTATATAGGGCTAATCATGAAACGGATTTGGATATTTTAGATGATGAAAATATAGTAGCTAGTAGAATTGCAGAGCTATTAGTAGCAATAATAGTACACAGTAGTGTAATAGTAAATGTTGAAATGCAGGTTGCCTCATAGTCAGGTTCTCAAGTAGAATCTTAAAATGGTGCAACAGCCACTGTCTCTTGAGAAGGAGGCTGCAGGACAGTTGAAAAGGAGTGCATCAGGTCCAATTTAAAGTTTTAATTTTCACAAGAAGCAATACTTTTCAACAAATCTTAACTGTTCATCCCCAAACACCTTGCATTACAATGGCAATGGCTCAACATAACATATTGCTGGAAGAAGAAACTCTTCCATCCGCTCACATACACATAGTTCAAAGGGAACAAGGAAGTGGCTGGGAGGGGCTGCCTAGTTTCATGCTATTTAAAAAAGCCCCTGTACTCCATCCTGTGAGTTTTGGCTCCAGAGCATAGTGCTATGTCCTATGATTCTTACAGTATATCGAGAAATGTGCATCGATTGTAATTCTTATGGGCTTGATTCAAGGTATCGTTTTTAACCTTTGCAGCTTCAAATGGCTCACTGCCTATAAGTAGGACCACCCACTTTGCTAGGAAACTACCCTGTTACTGAGGTCTATAGGAGGCCATTTTGAGGACATTCTCAGTTGCAGAGTTCTCCTTGATGGGCAAGTGGAAAGTGGCCTTATCCTACATTGTTCCCAAATTGTGGGATGGTCTGCTTTCAGAATAAGATTTCTCCACATCCTCTTGGCATTTTAAGAAAGAATTAAATTGCCTCTTTTATAACCTGGCTTTCCTACTGAGTTGAAATGTGTCTTTTATTGTTTTTAATTTTTAAGTTGTTGTATTTTTGTTGTTGTTGTTCAGTCGTTTAGTCATGTCCGACTCTTCGTGACCTCATGGACCATAGCATGCCAGGCCTTCCTGTCCTACATGTCCGGTTCTAACTGTTGCTTCTTGACCCGCATACAGGTTTCTCAGGAGACAGGTAAAGTTGTTGTATACCATCTTAATAATATTTGTGAAAGCACAGCATATAAACTTTCCTTTATTATTAACAAATAAATGAATAATAAAACAATAATGGCAAAAGCTTCGTTTTTGGACCATCAATCTGCCTAGGCATACACTTTTTGATCTGCATCACGGGCTGCTACCCCTGCCGATCCATAGAACTGTGGGGAAGAATGACTTGCTCTTGGAGCATTAAAGGCCAACAACGTATTTCCCTTGAACTTCAGAGATCCTAAAATCAGAGACTGTGTTAGATGTCAGAAGAGCAGAACTGGGAGCTCTGAAATTGACATTTGCCCAAAGTTTGACCTCCAGCTACATGGTAGATTGACTGTGAGGGCTTGTACAGATGGAGGAAGAGTTAATATTGACAAACAATTTGGAACAAACATAAAAAGACAAAAACCTTTACCTTGATAAAACAGAGATTCCCCGAACAAGCAGACTGTTGTGAGTAACAGGCCATGGCAGATCAGCTACCAAAGGCCAACATCTGGTTTTTTTTTAATAATCAGTTATTGAATATCTCAGAGAGTCTTGATGTTCTACAAAGCTGGCTTTAACTTTGGACTATCTGCCAAGGTAACAAAAATAAACAGCTGCTAACCAATAGGAGTTGTTTACCAACCAGGTTGATTCACCTTTTACACATATTCTGTTCCAAGGACCGTACAATCATCAGACTGGAAAAATAAAAATCAACTCACTGATTGCTGGTCGGGAAATCTTTCAAAAGCTTCTGCATATAGGAGGAGCCAAGTTGGTTCAGACATGTCTACAGCTATAAAGACCAGGATTGTACAGTTTTCCCTGTGACACTCCATGGATGTGAAAGTTGGACTTTGAAGAAGCAGGACAAAAAGAGTATTGACACTTTTGAAAGTTGCTTGAAAGGAGAAGACTCTTGAGAACACCATGGATAGCCAATAAAAAGAATAAATGAATTATAGAACAGATTAATTCAGAATTATAGGACAGATCAATTCAGAGTTCTCTCTCAAAACACAAATGATCAGGCTCTTATTTTGGACACATCATGTAAAGACCCAGCTCTCTTGGGAAGCCCATAATGCTGGGAAAGGCGGAAGGAAAGAGAACAAGAGGATAACCAGCAGCAAGATGGAGAGACTACATTACTGTAGCAATGTTTGCACTGTAGGGAGACCTGAAGGGCCAGCTTGGGGACAGATCATCCTGGAGAGAGTCTATCTAAGTGGTTGCTAAGAGTCAGCACTGTCTTGATGGCATATAACCAAGCAGGCTGGTTCTAAGAGATGTCACTTGATAGAATAGTGAATTAGTAAATCCCCATTTCCCTTAAAGCATGCTTGTTTAGACCTGAGTTCTATTCAGCACAGTAAGGTTTACTCCCAAGGGCAAGTCAGTGCAGTCGTTTGTAACTAACTACTGAACGACAAATTCTCTTATAGTGCAATAGTAACACAAATACATGGGTTTTTAAAATAAAATTCCAGAATAAAGATTAAATTGCAAAAATAAGCAATTTCCCCTTCTCTCTGGGTGAAGAGTAAACAAGCTTTAAAATGTTTTCTTGTTTCAATATTTCTGAAATAACTTAAACAATATGTATGAAGAGTTAAAAAGTGACTTTAGCATATGTTATGTTTCAGGTGTAAATTAGATTCTCGTCAAAACTTTTTATTACAATGTATCAATGTTGGTTTAATTTTTTTTTGGCAATGTACTTTCAGCATTGTTTTCATTTAAGAATTAAATGTACTGTTCTTTATGCATTTCTTAATTTTATGGAGGTTTCATATCTGAAATCCCCCCAAGCGAAGGATATGGCTCTCACAGCGACTGGTCATGATAGCTAAATCTATATCTATGATCTCTGACTAACATTGCTGGGAAGCCCAGGCTAATGTATTGTGAAATTTGTTTGTTTGTTTGTTTTTCTAATTTATATAGCTGCCCATCTCATATATATGACTCTGGGAGGCTTGCAGACAGTAAAAACAATGTAAAAACAACCAAACAATACAATAATTTAAAACAATAAAAATAATACAAGAGCATCTCTCTCTCTCTCTCTCTCTCTCTCTCTCTCTCTCTCTCTCCCCTCCCCTCCCCTCCCCTCTCCTCTCCTCTCCTCTCCTCCCCTCCCCTCCCCTCTCCTCTCCTCTCCTCCCCTCCCCTCTCCTCTCCTCCCCTCCCCTCCCCTCCCCTCCCCTCTCCTCCCCTCCCCTCTCCTCTCCTCTCCTCCCCTCCCCTCTCCTCCCCTCTCCTCCCCTCCCCTCTCCTCTCCTCTCCTCTCCTCCCCTCCCCTCTCCTCTCCTCTCCTCTCCTCCCCTCCCCTCCCCTCCCCTCCCCTCTCCTCTCCTCTCCTCCCCTCCCCTCTCCTCTCCTCTCCTCTCCTCTCCTCTCCTTGCCTCAGTATATCTAATAGGCCCTCTCCTAACCATTCTTAGATTATCACATGTGGGCTTGTACAGCATCTGAAATTTGGGTTTCTTCTAACATAAGGTTTTAAAATGAAATGTTTTATTTGATGTGTTAAACAAGGTGAGGGGCTTTTTTTTGACTAGACAAAAATGTTTATATTGATTTAGTAGTCATACTACACTGATTACTGTCATTAATTACTGTTTATTAATGTTAAAATATTCTGAAGTTTCAAATTGACAGGTTTTCTTCTTGAGACTGTTTTTAAATATCTAATAACTTTTCAAAAGAATAATGAGAATATCAATCAGGCAGAAATCCATCAGGTATATATCTAGAAAGGGAGTGTGAGTAGGTTGTGGGCTGTATGAATTTCTGCCTGCAGAATTATATTAAAGGTGGAATTTTGCTTTATACACATGCACAAGACACAACATAATTGGGGCATAACTATAAAATAAAATTATTGGGGTGGGTGTATCAATTCAGACTCTATCCCTTCCCAGCCATGCTGTAGACGAATATGAGAAGAGAGGAAAATATACCTTATCTCCTCAGTACTGAAACAATAAGGAGAGAGTGACTTCTCGCCCTCATTTTCTTTTTCTTTTCTGTGGCCTTCTTCACTTATCTAATAATTTTTTTCAAGCATCACTGCTGTTGGGACTGTATTTTACATCCCAACTGACCATTTTCCATCTTACATACATGCTACAGACCAGCTTCACCCAATCTAGAGCCCTCCAGAGAGTGTGGCACAAAGCAATGACAATTTTCACACCATTGGCCATAAGGCTGGCATTTTGGGGAGTTCTGATCCTTATACCTGCGCAGGACACCAGATTTGGGAAAGCTGGGATAGTCTACTTGGCTTGCATCATGATAAGCTCAAACTTTGTTCAAATTACCAAATTTGCTGAAGGACTCTTGAAAATGATATTTTGTAATCAGGATAGCATTTTCCATTGGGCAATTTCATATATTTCAGGAGATTATCAACATTGGACACTCTTGACCCGTTTCTTACACAACCTAAGCTCAATCCCATTGTGCAAATTGTATGGAGCTCTCACTTTTTGTCCTGGAACAAATGTTCTTTCTCTAAAGCAGAGTATAGGAAATGATGCAGAAGTTATGCTTTTTTTTAGAAGTTATTGATGCATCTATTTCTCTTCTGTTGCATGTCATTCCACTCATTTAGCAACTGCCTTGTACAGCGACTGTTTGCAGTTACAATGCCGATGAAAAAGTAACTTTACGACCAGTCCTCACATTTACAACCTTCACAGGTCTGTAAAGCAAAGGAGAGTTGACGTAAGATCGTAAGCACAGTCGCAGTTTCACTTAGTGACCGCTTCGCTTAATGGCCAAGTTGCCAGTACCAATTGTGGTTGCTAAACGAGGACTACCTGTATGTGAACTCCCTCCAATTAATAAAATTGTCAGGCTGCACATTGGCAGGACCCTTGCTCTGCCTGGACAACCCACTACCAAAGACGTGCCTGGTTTTTCATATTGATACAGGCACCCACCCGTCCCCTGCAATCACAAGTTAACCTCTGTAGCCACTTACCTTCAGTCTACTATGACCACAGCTGTTCTTCCTAAGAACTATGCAAAAGAGCGTTAAGAGAGCCTGAATCAAGGCAGACTTTCCACACAATCATGGTAGGGTTTAACTGCTTCTTCTCTTGGGCATGTTCTGCCCTGATGTCCTCCTGGAAATGACCTTCACCTCCAACATACTAGATGCCCAGGAAGTATACAGTGTCAAGTTAAGGCAGGGTGGGGTGAGGGACTATTTTTATTCCAGTACAGAAAGTGACACTATAAGGCATAGCTTTCCAAACTGTGTGTCACAACACAGTACTGTGTCGCCTGCTGGGCCCAGGTGTGCCACGCAAAAAACCGGAAGCGCTGATGGCGTGCCACCGCGTGTGGCAGTGGGCCATCAGCGCTTCCCGGTTTTCGTGCGGCACACCAGGACACCGCCGCTGCACGTGAAAACCCGGAAGCACCGCCGCTGTGGTGGCATGCAAAAACCCAAAAACGCCGCAGCAGCGGTGGTGCGCAAAAACCCAGAAGTGCCACTGCGGTGGCGCTTCCATGTTTTCACGCGCTGCCGTTGGTGTGTCACCAACTGAAAAGTTTGGAAAGCCCTGCTATAAGGCTTTAAATCACAAGCTGGGGACAAGACGTGGTAAACTTTATGAGAAAGGGGAAGGCCATCATGGTGCTACTGTAAACTGCAAGTGGGAATTGGTTATTACACTGATAAAGAGGCTGGGAGCCATTTTGTAAACAATCTCCAGATAAAAACTGGCCTGTCTTCTCAAAATAGACAAGGCGTCTGCCCCTTACACCAAACAAGCATAAGAATCTATCTGCTTTTATCTGCCCAGATAGAGGCTTCTCATTTGAAACAGGCCTTCTCAGAGGTGCCCCCCCCCCCGCTCTGGAATACTATCCCAGAAGCACAAATTCAAGCCCAGCCCTGCTTGAATTTCACAAACAAGTTCAAACCATCTTTTTCAAGGGTGCTCTTGACCCGTAGTTGTCCTTGGTGCCCTATCTTATGTGTTTTACTGTGTATTTTATCTTATTGTTACCCACACAGAGTTCCTTAGGATTGGAGCAGAATATAAATATTGGAAATCAATCAGTCAATCAATCAATCAATCAATCAATCACTCAGAATAGTTACTGGAATTCTTGGGTTGCTACTTTAATCTACCTTCTGGATCAATTATATTAATCTGTGATTTGAGAGTTCTATTCTTGGAATTCCCTGCTTCCAGTGTAGGGAGAAGATGAAGCTGGGCAAGAGAGACTCAATCCAGGACTGGTTGCCTTGGATGGTGCTGAGGAAGGGGTTGCAGTATGACTGCGGTGGGTACAGTGCCCGTTGAAGGAAAGCCCTGCCACCCAGACCCTGTCCTTGGCCCGGGCCAGTGGCAGCTGCTTATTTTTGGACTATATTTGAAGGATGTATAAATGCAAAAGGAATAGGGAATCAACTCCCCTGTCCTATGCCATTCTAAAAATGGATTGATTCAGTTGCAGCTGAAGATAACTGCCAGATTCAATTTAAATGGTTTCAAAAGGACTGGTATAAAATCTCCATCAAAGTGATGCATAAAGGATTTAAGTAAGTATATGAAGAGAACTTGGGTTTTCAACATTATTAGGGCTGTCATTGTCCTTATCAATTATGTTATTTCTATTATTTCTACCTGTACCAATGTCTTTTTGTATAGAAATATTGAATATGGCTGTATGTGGCTGGTAAAATTTTGTACCTCCTTAAAATTACAATTATATATATTATCACACTATGCAGATAGGGTTCTTTTGTGTTTTCATGTTTATTGATACATGCTGATTTTTATGTATCATTTTTAAAAATCAGCATGCATCAATAAGCGTGAAAATAAAAAAAAGAAAGAAAGAAAATTATTTCCAATATTGGATGCTGCCTTGTTGATATACCTGGAAAATTTTTGAATTTCTTTTCTTAGTCTTTTCCTAATTTTTGTTTACAGTATAAGGAAAATAATCTATATTTTCCTGAGAATATTGTGGACAGTCAAAAAACAAACTGATGGGTCATTGAACAAATCTACCCAGAATTCTCACTGAAGGCACAAATATATGGGCTCAAATTATCCTATGTTGAACACATTATGTGAAGACCCAGCTCTCTGGAGAAGACTCTAATGCTGGGAAAGGTAGAAGGAAAGAGAAGAAGAGGATGACCAGCAGCAAGGTGGAGGGACTCAGTTACAGTGGCAAGGGGTGCACCGTTGGAAGACCTGAAAGACCAGGTTAGGGACAGATTGTCATGGGGAAAATCTATCTAGGTGGACACTAAGAGTCGACAACAACTTGATGGCACATAATCAATCAATCAATCAATCAATCAATCACAATATTTAAAATAGAAAGGTGCCAGACAAATATGAACAAAAGATAAACACAAGTCACAAACAGAGATTTCCTTTTCTACTCAGAGTGCTCACACAGATAAACAAAAAGCTCTTTATAAAGATTGTCTTGCTGAATGATTGTGATATAAATCTTTCTTAAATGCTCTTAAAAATATTAAGGTATACTTCCGTACCACTAGGCGGCAGCAGCCAACACCGAATCCCAACTTTTGTCGATTTTTCCCAATTTTTTTTGCTTGTAATAAGAAATCCAAAAATTATAGGGCTGTATGCTTTGATTTAATGGTATGTTTCATATTTTATGTTGCATTTAAATTCCACAACTTTACATTAGGCCTTCAGTATTTCATAGAAACAATTGCATCATATGTATAAGTATGGTCAGGCAAGTACATGTTACAAATAATATAATAACAAAATCATTAATACTAATAAAATCTCATATGCCTAATTTATATTATATTGAATTATAGAAGCAGTTCTGTTTAATATTTCTATTTATTAATATTTTAATCAGGTATTTGTTATTTGGAAAGACATCCAATACCTTCATTACATTGTTTTGTTTTGTTTTGTTTTGTTTGGAATGTGCAACTGAAAGTGAATTAAATGAAAGCATTCTAGTGCTGATATAATATCTATTTTATCTTTTGTAATGTGCAACAATGTGGCAGCAACCCGGGGCCTAGAAAATGATGCAACGTCTGCAAAAAAATAGTTTACCTCTCTTAAATGGACAGGAAAGAAGCATGGCAATAGCAATAGAAGCATAAAAACAAAACCCAAATCTTAAATGTTAAGTCATCATAGAGCATATTACTGATGTATAGTGAGAAGTCCAATAAGGTTGCAGATGAATGCCCTCTTCCCATATTTACAGATATATTTTCTTTCACAAAAATAGAGATCAACACCAACAAAACAACAAAACAAAACCACCAGAGAACTAGATTCCCAAAAAGTGAGGGATCTGCATATCTCATACCAGTGTTTCTTAACCTTAGCAATTTTAACATGTGTGGACTTCAACTCCCAGAATTCCCCAGCCAACTGGCTGGGGAATTCTGGGAATTGAAGTCCACACATCTTAAAGTTGCTAAGGTTGAGAAACACCACCTTAGACAATAGCAGAGAACCATAATAGGGGAAGAGGTAGGAAAAGACACACACATCATCCTTCTCCCCTTACAATGAACAGACTTAGGTAAAGTTGGATATCTGAGAATGTCTTAAGCCAAATCGTGCTTCCTCTCCCATATTGTTTCCCAGAAGGAAAGGGAGTTGCGCCAAAGTCAGCAGTTTCCCGCTTGGACGGAGGGAGTGATGGGGAAGAATGGAACATCTCCCCGCCATAGAGTCCTTCAAGACATTTTAGATGGATCTCTGTCAGGAAAAGAGTTATAGGCTAGAAACCAGGAGTCTGTGAGTTCCAGTCCCGCCTTAGGCATGAAAGCCGGCTGGGTGACTGGGCCAGTCACTCTCTCTCAGCCCAATTCACCTCACAGGGTTGTTGTTGTGGGGGAAATAGGAGGAGGAAGGGGTATTAGTGTGAAGAACAAAGCTTGTACCAGACCCTATTTTGGGTCATTTAGAAATTTGGCAGCAAGCTAGGTTAGGTATTAGTAATTAGCCCGATTACAAATGCTGAATGTAAGGTCCATTGTTTTTAGGAGTCAGTTTGGCCAGCTTCCCTTTAATCTATTGGATCCAGGCCAGCCAGGACACACTAATGATCACCCCTTACAGCTGTAATTTCAGTTGGGAGGGGGGAATTTAGGTAGCTCATTAGGCAATGCCCTAGAACAGAGCTTTCCAAACTGTGTGTCGTGACACAAAAGTGTGTCGCCACACACAGCGTGGTGTGTCACCACACCACCCGGAAGCGGCGGCGCGCGCATGCACGGCGGCCGCCATGCACGCGCGCGCCGCCGCACGCCCCCCGCGCCGCCGCCGTGCGCGCGTGTGTCGCCGCCGCCGCCGCTGGGTGTGTCGCCAGCGGCGGCACTTTGGAAAGCCCTGCCTTAGAAGCTTCGGCTGGTCCAAGCTTCTGATTGGTAAGGGAATGGGAAGTTTGCCTAATAAAATAAGGAAAGGAGAGAGCAAGAGGGAGAGTTCTTCAAAGGTCTTCAGCAGCAACAGAATACCTCTTATCATCAAAAGGGTTAGTATCCTCCAGCAACCTAATTAATATGCAGTTTTATCTCACTACGCCTGGGATAATGGATAAACAACAACGTATCCAGATTCAAAAGGGCTAAGGCAGGGGTTGGCAAACTTTTTTATTCCAGGAGCCATTTTGACATGCTCGAGGACATTTTGACATGCTCGAGAGCCAGGGGGCGGGGTTTGCGGGCGGGGGCCAATCACGTGGAAGGGGGCGGGGTTTGTGGGCGGGAGCCAATTGCACGTACTGGGGGCAGGGTTTGTGGGCGGGAGCCTTGAAAACAATTTTGGGTGGCAAAATGTAGCTGCAGCTCCCCACCTGCCACCAGCATTGTATAATCTCCGAGTTAATTGCTGGGAGACAAATCCGCTTCCCTGATCTTCTCCTCTGCCTGTCCTTCGCCCCACGCGATTGGCTTCCGCCTTGGGCAGGGCAGGGCAGGGTTGCCCTGCCCCACCCCGCAGCTGCCCTGCCCTGCCTCTGCCAAAAAAAGCTGCGGTCGCGAGGCAAAAAAGCCTCGGATCACTGCAAAAAGTGACAGTGGGGGGGGCACCCCGGGGTGGAAAATATCCACGCCAATCAGCTGTGCGGTGGGGAAGCGGAGTAGAAAGTAAAAAACTGCAGGGAGAAAACAGGGAAGCGGAGTAGAAAGCGAATAGTAATGCGAAGCGTGGCAGCGCGGGGTGTGTGTGTGAAGGAGAATATTGGGGGGAGGGGTGAGAAAGCTTTAATTACCTGGGCAAGGCAGAGGGGAGAAGAATACATTTCCAAGCTTTAGCGGAACAAACCATGAAGGAGGAGGAGGAGGAGGGTGATGGGGGGAAGTTTGAAAAAGCAGATCCAAGCGCAAAAGTTACTGAGTCATTTCAGCGGCGGCTGGAACAGTTTTCTTTACTCCGGCCTCCCTCCCTCTCACTCTCTTTCCCTGGCGATGGATCAGTGCGGGGGGGGGGGGGGTCCGGAGGGAAGGGAGGAAACGGCAAGGGAGGGAGGGAGGGAGCGTTCAAGAGGAGCAGATTTAAAAGAGTGGGGGGGTAGCTTTAAAAATAAATCAATTAGGGGCGTGAATCGCATCACCGCCGGAAGAATTAACACGCGGGCATCTGTATACAAAGCCCCCCCCGCTCTTTTAAATCCACTTCTCTTGAACGCTCCCTCCCTTGCCTTCTCCTCCCTTCCCTCCCCCCCCCCCCCGTACTGATCCACTGCCAGGGAAAGAGAGGGAGAGAGGGAGGGAGGCTGGAGTCAACAAAGCTGTTCCAGCTACCACCGAAATGACTCACTAACTTTTGTGCTTGGATCTGCTTTTTCAAACCTCCCCCCATCATCACCACCACCCTCTTCCTCCTCCTCCTTCATGGTTTGTTCTGCTAAAGCTTGGAGATGTATTCTGGGGGGGGAGGGCCCAGGTGGAAAATCTCCGCGCCAATCAGCTGTGCAGCGGGGATCAGCTGTGCGGCAGGGATCAGCTGTGCGGCGGGGAAGTGGACTTGCACCCGTGCGGTGCGCCAATCAGCTGTGCAGCGGGGATCAGCTGTGCAGCGGGGATCAGCTGTGCGGCGGGATCAGCTGTGCAGCGGGGATCAGCTGTGTGGTGGGGAAGTGGAGTTGCACCCGTGCGCCATCAGCGCTTCCGGGTTCTTGTGCGACACACTTGGGCCCCCCAGGTGACACAGTATTGTGCGACACACAGTTTAGAAAGCCCTGGCGTAGATACACGCGCACCCGTCCGAAGGCTTAGCTGGGCGCGTGACGGTATTCGTAGAGCGGTGTTCTATTTTAGACCGTTCGGGACAGTGATGCAGTATTTTGTGGAAGAGCCACACTCAAGGGGCCAAAGAGCCGCATCTGGCTCGCGAGCCGCCATTTCTGACCCTTGGGCTAAGGAACTACAGTAGGTTTTAGGAAGATAGTTTTATTATTTTAACTATAATCTTGCATACTATGTCTTAAAAAGAGTTTTGCCTTAGTATGTAAGTCTTAATCATATTTATTTAATAAAAATATATCTTACATGCTGGTGTTGGTAGTCAAATACATGTGGAATTGGATTCTACCCAGCTTGCCTAGTCACTTGGCTTATTACTACCAGAGGGGGTTATTGGTGATTAAGTTTCAAGGTTTTGGGGCTTGGATGGAGAGTTATCCTTGGAAATTCTGAGGTTCAGCCCAGAGCCTCCCCCAGCTTTCCCTAGGGCTGTGAGAGCAGGCTAATAGGGTGGTGGCAGCGAAGTTCACCCTTGGGTTGGTGCCCAAGTTAAGAAAAAATTGGGTTGGTGCCCAAGTTAGGAACATCTGGATAAGAAAAGGAAAAAGGGGGGAGGTGCCCAGCCGGGAGGCCTGTGAGCTGGGAGGTAAAAGAAAGGGAAGAGGGAAGTCCCCCTCCCCCCTCTTCCTCCCCCCCCCGGGAATATTTGACAATTAGGTATGTTCGCCGCCTTGAGTTATTTATAAAAATAATAAAGGCGGGATAAAAATTAAATAAATAAATAAATAAGTAAATAGTCAGAGCAGGACAGTACAAATTTGCATATTCCCATGGAATAACCACCCAGTAAACTTTCTCACACCACCAGGGAACAGAAAATATTGCATAAACTGGATTTCACATGCAGCATGTTGCAATTGCCAGTGGATTGTTCTTTCATCCTATTGTGGCCTAACAGACTGATCACCACCAGCATGTTGCGCTGGACTCTAGGAAGCAGAATAAAGAGGCGAAGTTGGAGCAGAGGTGAAATAAGAAAATATGCTCAGTAAAAACTGGATCCATCTGTAAACCTGTATGGGGATCATTATCAGGGAATATCAATAAAAAGTAGGGTTCAAAACTGATCAGAGAAAATGGCCAGTCCTGCTGTTCTGCTTTTAATGGCAGCATTATTAGAAATCATCAGAATAAGGCTAAACATTAAAAACATGAAAACACTGTTTTGAACAACTTTCGTCCAGTCTCCCACCTCCCCTTTTTGGGAAAGGTGGTTGAGAAGGTGGTGGCGTTGCAACTCCAGAGGATTCTGGATGAAATAGATTATCTAGACCCCTTTCACTCAGGTTTCAGGCCGGGATATGGGACAGAGACTGCATTGGTCGCGCTTATGGATGATCTTTGGCGGGAGCGAGATGGAGGGAGTGCATCCATTCTCGCTCTCTTGGACCTCTCAGCGGCTTTCGATACCTTCGACCACAGTATCCTTTTGGGGCGGCTCAGGGAGTTGGGGGTGGGCGGCGTAGTTTTGCACTGGTTCACCTCCTTCCTCCAAGGCTACTCCCAATCGGTGGTAATAGGAGAGGAGAGATCCGACCCTCGACCCCTCCTGTGTGGGGTGCCACAGGGTGTGGTTCTCTCTCCTCTCCTATTTAACATCTACATGAAGCCGCTGGGCGAGATCATCCGTCACCACGGGATGAGGTATCACCAATATGCAGATGATACTCAATTGTATATCTCCGTCCCGGGTGAAGTAAGTGTTGCAGTTGACACCCTATCTCAGTGCCTGGGGGCTGTAGGGGCCTGGATGTGGAACAACAGGCTTCAGCTGAACCCTGGTAAGACGGAGTGGCTGTGGATTGATGGCCTCTCAGTTTCTAGGAAGTTGTCATCTTTAACTCTGGATGGGGTGGCACTGCCCCGTTCAGATTCAGTGCAAAACTTGGGGGTCCTCCTGGATTCACGACTCCTGCTTGAAGAGCAGGTGGCAGTCGTGGCCAGAAGGGCCTTTGCACAGCTTCGGATTGTGCGCCAGTTGCGCCCCTTCCTAGATCGAGAGGCCCTCCGAACAGTCACTCATGCCCTTGTCATCTCCCATATAGATTATTGCAACGTGCTCTACATGGGGCTACCCTTGAAGAGTATCCGGAAGCTTCAGCTGGTTCAGAATGCGGCTGCACAGGCAGTTACGGGTGCTAGAAGATCAGCACATGTAACACCGCTGCTCCGCGAGCTGCATTGGGTACCAGTTTGCTTCCAGGTCCAATTCAAGGTGTTGGTCATCACCTTTAAAGCCCTACATGGCATGGGGCCAGGGTACCTGAGGGACCATCTCATCCCGACCACATCTACCCGCCCCACCCAGTCATGCAGGGAGGGCATGCTTTGGACCCCATCAATAAAAGAATTTCATCTAGCGGGGTCCAGGAGGCATGCCTTCTCTGCGATAGCACCCACCCTGTGGAATATCTTGCCCCCAGAGGTGAGGCGGGCGCCCTCGCTCCTGGCCTTCCGGAGGTCTTTAAAGACCTGGTTCTGCCGCCTTGCTTGGGACGAAGGAAGTAATAGTTCCTCCTGGGGGTGGTTAGCTTAGTAATATCCTCCTTTTAAGATCCCACCATCCTCTGGATTTTTTCTATTTATTATTATATGGTATTTTAAGATGTTTATGTTTTTAATTTTAATATTATTATTGTAAACCGCCCAGAGTCTACTGCTGTAGAGATGGGCGGTGATAAATTTGACTAATAAATAGGAGAGTGGTAGGAGTTCCACTCTCTTAAACAGCCACATACATGTTCTAAAGTAGTCAGTTTCAAATTATTATTTAGGATTTGATTAACTCCAATTGACATCCCTAGCTTAAGCTTCAAGCTCTGGTTATGGGTAGATATTCAGCTAACAGTAACGGTTCTGTATCTGATATGGAAGCTCCAGCATTCCATAGACATGTATCATTATGTAATATTGAGCCATGCTTAATCTGGCTTCCAGGTAAGATGGAAACATGGTTGCTTGGGGACCCAGTCAGTCTGGATGGGGATGTGTGTGATTCCTCCTTAACAAGGATGATCACAACTTGACCGAGTGCTGATGAGCAAGTGGTGCCTGAGAATGCCTTTACCAGTTTCATCTTTTTTGGAGGAAATAGTCTGTCTACTATTGGTGTTCTGGTAACTCCAGAGCTGTTTACTGTAATGCATTTGGTATAATAATATCCTTGAAAATAATCCAGAAGTTTCAGTTGGTCCCAAATGCTTTTAGAATGATGTCTGTCAGTGATGCATATCCAAACTCACAGTATATATTGTAAAATTATATATTTAAAATATAAATGGACTGATAAAACTCCAGCCCTCTCTGATCTGCATTTGCTACCTGTTTCCAGGGTAAATCCAAAGTGATGCCCTTCACCTTAAGATCCTAAATGGCTTGGGATGAAGGTTTTAAGAAATACCTTCTCCCCTCTGTTGCCTATTTTATATAGATGGATCCATTCCTTGCTGAATGAAGTGAGTACAGTCTTTTCAACTATGCCCCCCTCTCCGTAAAACCTTAGGGCAGAGCTTTCCAAACTTTTCATGTTAGTGACACACTTTTTAGACATGCATCATTTCGCGACACACTCTTACAGCAGGGCACAAGGCAGGCACTAGGACCTGCGTGGAATCCTGGCAGGGCAGGATTGGAGGCAGCAAGGCACAAGGCAGGCACTAGGACCTGCACGGAATCACAGCAGGTTTGGAGGCAGCAAGGCACAAGGCAGGCACTAGGACCTGCACGGAATCACAGCAGGTTTGGAGGCAGCAAGGCACAAGGCAGGCACTAGGACCTGCACGGAATCACAGCAGGTTTGGAGGCAGCAAGGCACAAGGCAGGCACTAGGACCTGCACGGAATCACAGCAGGTTTGGAGGCAGCAAGGCACAAGGCAGGCACTAGGACCTGCGTGGAATCACAGCAGGTTTGGAGGCAGAAAGGCACAAGGCAGGCACTAGGACCTGCCTGGAATCCTGGCAGGGCAGGATTGGAGGCAGCAAGGCACAAGGCAGGCACTAGGACCTGCGTGGAATCACAGCAGGCTTGGAGGCAGAAAGGCACAAGGCAGGCACTAGGACCTGCACGGAATCACAGCAGGTTTGGAGGCAGCAAGGCACAAGGCAGGCACTAGGACCTGCACGGAATCACAGCAGGTTTGGAGGCAGAAAGGCACAAGGCAGGCACTAGGACCTGCGTGGAATCACAGCAGGTTTGGAGGCAGAAAGGCACAAGGCAGGCACTAGGACCTGCGTGGAATCCTGGCAGGGCAGGATTGGAGGCAGCAAGGCACAAGGCAGGCACTAGGACCTGCGCGGAATCACAGCAGGCTTGGAGGCAGCAAGGCACAAGGCAGGCACTAGGACCTGCGCGGAATCACAGCAGGCTTGGAGGCAGCAAGGCACAAGGCAGGCACTAGGACCTGCGTGGAATCACAGCAGGTTTGGAGGCAGAAAGGCACAAGGCAGGCACTAGGACCTGCCTGGAATCCTGGCAGGGCAGGATTGGAGGCAGCAAGGCACAAGGCAGGCACTAGGACCTGCGCGGAATCACAGCAGGCTTGGAGGCAGAAAGGCACAAGGCAGGCACTAGGACTTGCCTGGAATCCCGACACATAGTTTGGAAAGCTCTGCCTTAGGGCAAGAGTGGCTTGTGCTGGGTCAAGGGAGACCCCCCCCCCTCTCCTGAGGCTCTCTCCTGTCTACTAAATCCCCTCCCGCCCCCGCCACTGCTCACCACCCATAGTATTTTGCCTGAATCTCCTTCAAGTACCTTAAGAAGGAAATGTCTGTGAAGGTGAGAGTGAAGGTGGTAGAGGCTGATCCTTCTGCTATTTCTGCAGCAGAACTCCAGAACTTGCTTCACTTTCCCCATTCTCCATCCTTCTCCCTCAAATAGGAAAGGCAGGGCATGGTTGAAGCTGGCAGGGGTTGATGGGAAAGGTTTAGAGCCAATGGGAGAAGGTGATGTCTCCCTGCAAAGAGACAGGAAGAATGTGAGGAGGTAGTGATTCAGATGACAATCTCCAGAAGGTCCTTAGCAATTATACGGACTATTGTTTCCATCTGAGCATCAGTCAAGGTGATGGTTTCAACATTTCACGTTAGCACTCTTTGTGTGATTTATATTCAGATTTGGCAGAAGATAAAGTGCTCTAGGGTCTATAGAAGGGGTTTAAATTTTTTCAGGCTGTGGAATCTGTTAATTAAATAAAATTAAATAAATAAATAAATAAATAAAACTGGAGAGCCAGTTTGGTCTAGTGGTTAAGGCAACGGGCTAGAAACCAGGAGACAGAGAGTTCTAGTCCCGCTTTAGGCGTGAAAGCCGGCTGGGTGACCTCGGGCCAGTCCCTGTCTCTCAGCCCTAGAAAGGAGCTAATGGCAAACCAGGAGACTGAGAGTTCTAGTCCTGCCTTAGGCATGAAAGCCGGTTGGGTGACCTCGGGCCAGTCCCTCTCTCTCAGCCCAACTCACCTCACAGGGTGGTTGTTGTGGGGAGAATAGGAGGAGGAAGGAGTATTAGGTATCTTTGCCGCCTTGAGTTATTTATAAAAAATAATAAAGGCGGGATAGAAATAAAATAAATAAATAAATAAATAAATAAATAAATCTGAACAGTTGATCAAGAGGCAAAACTCCAGCGACAGAAAATTGGCGGTATTCAAGTGAACTTTTTTTCTTTTGCCCTTAGTCTCTCACAGACCCCATCAAGTTCTCATAGAAACTAGGGTTCCCTGATGGAATGCAGTTTGAATAACCCTGGCGCAATAGCTCGGCAGTTAAGACGCCAGGCTTGTCTATCTGAAGGTCGCAAGATCGGCGGTTCGAGACCCTAGCCCCACGTCACGGAGCTCCTGCACTCGCCCCAGCTCTTGCCAACCTAGCAATTCGAAAGCATGAAAATGCACGTAGATGAATAGGTACCACTTTGGTGGGAAGGTAACAGCATTCTGCGTGCGTCATGCGGCCACATGACCGCGGAAGCGTCTTCGGACAACGCTGGCTCTTCGGCTAACAAACGGAGATGAGCACCGGCCCCTAGAGTCGGACAAATGTGCGGGGGAAACCTTTACTTTTACTATAGGACTGCAACCTTAAACTTCAACCCAATGTGCCCTTTCTTTGGGCTTAAGCTTGGCTGAACTCAGAGGGAATTGATTTCAATTAAATATTTACAGGAAAATAGTCTGTATAATTTATTTCTGTAAGAGAAAAAAGGTAAATGCTTACACATGTACTGAAATCATTGTGTGTATCTTGATGATATTCCAAAGATATTTGAAATAGTAGCTGTCAGTTCAGAAGCATTGTCCTCCTTCATAATATACAGTAAAAGGTAAAGGTTCCCCCCCACAGTTGTGCAGTCGTGTCCAACTCTAGGGGCCGGTGCTCATCTCCGTTTGTTAGCCGAAGAGCCAGCGTTGTCCGAAGACGCTTCCACGGTCATGTGGCCGGCATGACGCTCACGGAACGCTGTTAGCTGCCCACCAAAGGGGTACCTATTAATCTACTTGCATTTGCATGCTTTCGAATTGCTAGGTTGGCAAGAGCTGGGGCGAGTGCGGGAGCTCACTCCGCACGCAGGGCTAGGGATTCGAACCTCCGAACTTGCGATCTTCGATCGACAAGCCTGGCGTCTTACCCGCTGAGCCACCACGCCCCTTACATACCTTCGTTCCAATAAATGGCTTCCTAAATTTATTCCGCAGAGATTTTTCTTTAAATAAAGTCAGTGGCTCCTCTGCAGCAAGATTAGCCCCAGTTCAGAGGTGGAGCATTGAAGAAGAACCTTTCTGAAGTTTTTGCATGGTAAGCTTATTACCAGAATTTCCATATTGTTTTTTTTAATTTTTTATTATGTTTTTCTGTTTTTTATAATGTAAACTTCTGGAAGTCATTTTCTGGGTCCAGAGATATATAAACAGAATAATTAAATATTAAAAATGATTTAATAAATCATATGATCTAATAGAGTTGTTTCTCAACTTCAGGAACTTTAAGCATGCTGGCTGGGGAATTCTGGGAGTTGAAGTCCACACACCTTAAAGTTCCTGAGGTTGAGAAACTCTGATCTAATATCTATTGCAGCAGTATTAGTAGAAGAAGACAGGTTTGCCTGCAACTCTATGGAAGTGGATTATAATTTTTTTATGCAGCTTGGCATATATACAAGCATTTTCAAATCAGTGTTTTTTTAATATGCCGTATTTATATATTTACTTTAAAATAAGGAATATAAGTTATGTTGGTATTAATTTGAGAAAGAGCTTTATAGCTATCTGTCAATATGAGAGATAAAAACGGGTCCTATCTATGGCTGCTTCCAGACAGACTTTTTACCATGCAACGTCATCATGACAATTTCATGAGGCATTGGGGGGACAGGAACATCTTTTCGTTAATAGCTGTTCTTTTAACTTCCTTTCAATCTTCCCCCCTCCCCCCTTGAGTGATGACAACCCATTTAGGCAGGAGGACCTGAACAGGTTATCAGAAGCAGGCATCGCAAGTGCAGAAATAGAGTCCTAGAATGGAAGGATTGGAAGGGGTCTTGGAGACCATGTACTAACCCCTGCCCAGTGCAGGAATGGCAGCATAGCACAGAGAAGACTCTGAAGTGATGGCTGTTTTGAGGGGTGAGGCTTTGACGTCCCCAATTTTCTCCTGTAAGCCTCCAAGTCATTCTGACAATGGATAGAGATGCTTCTCACATGTGTAAAAGGTAAAGGTAAAGGTCCCCCCCCCCCGCATATTTGTGCAGTCGTGTCCAACTCTAGGGGCCAGTGCTCATCTCCATTTGTTAGCCGAAAAGCCAGCATTGTCCGAAGACGCTTCCACGTCATGTGGCCGCATGACGCGCGCAGAACGCTGTTACCTACCCACCAAAGTGGTACCTATTAATCTACTTGCATTTGCATGCTTTCGAATTGCTAGGTTGGCAAGAGCTGGGGCTAGTGCGGGAGCTCACTCCGTCACGCAGGGCTAGGGGTTCGAACCTCCGAACTCACATGTGTGCATCCATATATATTTGAAACAACAACAACACTACAGCTGAATTCTGGAATTTCAAAATTTCAAAGTATCAGAGCTGCAACTTTAAAGCACTTGCTTCTACCTATCAATTGACATTTTACGATGAGAATTTAAGGAACATTTTTCTTGGTCAGCCCAGAATTAAATTTAATTTACAGGGTTAATTTCACTTAGTCACAAATTATAGGATGCTTTACCTGTTGGTGTACCTCTATTTAGAAATAGATATATTGAATGACTTCACATCGTTACCAAGCACTGAAAACCCGAATACTGTACATCACAGACATATTCTACCCACTGATATGGATGAGATACGGTGCACTTCTGTGAAATATAACTCACTTAGAATGTAACTGTACTTTGTAGTTCCACAACCAAGGGGGGAAAAAACCAAGGGCAGTATGAAAAAGAGGGGCCATTAATGCTTATTGCTCCAAGTGAGCAGAGGAGACTTCGTCGTTCATACACAAGACTGGGCACTATTTTGAATTTAGCCTCCTTGGTTTTTTAAACATTCTTGTTTTACAAGTAAGTACACCATCGCTCTAAAGCATTCCTTTATAACATTAGTTTAAAACAGATCAGTTGTGAGCAAAACGATTTTTAAAAGTCATTTCCCTTCCTATGGTTAGGAAGGGGAAGGAAGGGACAAGGCAGAGTTAACACACTCTATTTAGTTAACACCCTCCTGCGCTGACAAATAAAAAAAGAGATTTGGGGAGAGTTAAAAAAAAAATACAGTCTGCAAGTCTTGAACAGGAGACGTTCACGCACTTTCCAGAGCAGCTGATAATATATGTCTGGAGCCCTCATTGTTAGTCTAAGCAGAGATGCAACGTTAGAAATCAGAAGCAACAGCAAACATATCCCCTTAATACGCCATAACGTTTCCAGCACCCGGACACCCTCGCCCCTGTCATATCCAGTTTGCACGTGTCCTTTCTAGCTTTCATGGCCAGCCTGAACCTGCACCTCGCTGGAGCCTGTCCTGGACGAGACACAATTCTCCGGCCGGAGAAGAAAAAAAGAGGCAAATAAACAAACCGAGTGGTGTAAAAAAAGAATTGCCTTGCAGGTGCCTGCAGCTGGCGGTTAACACAGACAGTAAGAGGATCAACTCCTTCGCCACTGGCTGGAGGAAAAAAAAATAAAGCTCCTACATTTACTATTCAAAGTTTAGTTAATTTGGATGATAACGGTTAGTTTCTAATCCCATTGTGCAGGACAGAATATACTGAAACCTACCAGCTTTCTGAAAGGATATCTCTCGCAAGCAGAGCAGCACTCAGGAGCGTCCCTAGGCTGGCTCGAGCAAGGCACGCTGTTTCTGAAAACTTTTTGCAAGGATTTGTTTAGTCACCCACCAGGTTGCAGACAAAACAGGTTGCAGACAAAACATTGAGAAGGAAGATTTCTTTGACTGGTATTTCATCACGAGAGAAGAATCCCAATTTGCATTTCGCCATGAATGCAGTTAAAAGAAAAAGAAAACAGTAAAATTTAAGGACATTATGTGGCACTTTCTAAATAATAATAATAATAATAATAATAATAATAATAATAATAACAACAGAGATGATCATTAATCTGTTTTAAAGGAAGAGAAGAGAATGCAAAATATGACAGTGAACTAAGAGTTTGAAATCAGGAGCACGGTCATAATATTTCTCTGGAATAGGCGCCATTTCCAGAGTGACTGGATCGAAGTCTGGGTTCTGGCACATCTCTCCAAATTTCTCTCTGTTATTTTTATATGAACGGGCAAACCTACGGTTGTATTCTGGATCGCATTTGTTACTCAGTCAGTCAACGTATCAACTGGAGTAGTTCGGAGGTGGGGGCTGTCCTTGTGCAACGAAGTAAGGCGGCGCCACTGCAAGTTGAAAGAGGTCTGAAAATGCGCACGGAGGCTTTGGCGAGGAAAAGGACCCACCTTCTTCAGTGAATTTCCTCAGATTCCTGTGGGAGGGTTTCCCATATTTTCCTCTTCAGCCTTTCAAAATAAATAAAACAACTTCCCCCAACTTCCATTCTTTTCCCCTCGACGCCCCCCTCGAACAAATCTCTTGCCCCCCAAAACGAGAATCCTTTGCGCTCTCAAGGCAAGAGGCGCGGCTGCCAGAACAGAGGCCCTTGGAGAAAAGTTAACAATGCTGTGAAAATATGTTTGCAGAAAATAGACAATTGTTGGATTAGACGTATTCAAGGATGAAATAATGCCTTTTTGTGTAAAAACTTCAGCAATGTGCGTGTACAAAAGTTCCCTGTGGCAGTTACTTGCTCCCTTTGTGAGCGTTGCGCTTTGGCGTCTCCACTTGGCGCGTTTCACTCCAAGCCCCTTTAAACGCGATTGTTTCTTTCTTTCTCATGACATTTACCGGATCAAAACATGCTGTTAATTCGATCAGAAAGCTTTACCCTCCCTAACAATGCCACAATAATTTCTCCTGAAGTTTGTTAAATTGACCAAAATTAGGCAAATGAATAGGTGCAGGTGACACCGCATAATGCGCTCCCGGAGCAGCTGCGATTCCCTCTTTATTTTGCCCCTCTTTTCTTTGACCCGCATTATTAAAATTTAGGCCCAATGAAACCATTCACACTGTTCAATGGGACATTTTCCTATAGGATAATAGGCTACAAATTGAGCCTCTCCAAAGGCGGGGAGGGCGGAGGAGGGGGGAAAACAACAAGATGGAGACATACACACCATAGGAAAAAGGACGGTCGTGTGCCAAAGGTTTGAAGGAGCCTCCCTGGGTCTGCTGAGGGGAGGAGAGAAATTTAAAAAGCGGGGAGGGGGGTCTTGTGCCACCCTCCCGTCCCCACACCTGCCGGGGTGTCCCCGCCACATAAAGCGATAGAAACAAAAAAGCCTCGCTGCCATCTCTCACAAAGATGGACGTGTCACCAAGTCGTGTGAGAAAAGCCTGAGAACAAACGGACCCACTCCGTCTCCAAGGGCTCTTCCTTGAACTGGGCGGAACAGCCTATTAAGGGCTTACTTAATTACTTTAATGACTCTGGACAGGCTTTAAAATGCAGTCGGCGCTTGGACAGGGAAGGGAGGCGGCGGGGGGGGGGGGAGGTGCCTGGGATTTGTAAACAGGCGACCGTGTGAGAGACCGGTCAGGCGTTTGGGGGCTTTGAAGAAGGCGCGGGTGTTTCGCAACCTGCCAGCGCGCCACTGCGCTCCACTTGTTGCTCCTGTAGCCCTGCGCTGCCCGTTGCCATGCAAGTGCTCTTTGGGGGCCAATCACGTGTCGTTGAAGGGCCACGTGGAGTGACAAAGCTGATCTGTCGCCCTCTCCTCACCCACCCCTAGTCTGCAGGGGGGGAAATACCCTGTGCGCACACACATTTTAAGAAAACCTTATCTTTAATGCATGTCTTCTCCTAATGCTGCTTTCCCTAATCCCATAGAACCAGGCCGGCCATGAATATCGCCCCCTCCCTCGCCTTAGAAATGGTCGCTTTATAAACCGCCTCTTGGAAGTTGGGGCTCCGCAATCCACCTGGGCCACTTGAGTGGAGACCGCGGGTGCCTTCCGCTAGCTTTTCCCCACCGGCTTCTTGCCACGATGTCTTCAAAACTTAAGGAACGGAAAGTGAGTTGGCGCTTTCGGCGCTGCCCCGCGCACTTAAGGCAGAGCTCAACCGTCTTCTCCTGGGGACCCGGCGCCATTTAACCCCAGCCACTGACTTTGTGGCTTTAGAAGAGGGTGGCGTGGGGTGGGGTGTGTGGGGTGGCACGCAGCACCAGGCAGGCAAGCCAATAGAGAGAACACTTCGGAAGGACCCTTTTCACGTCGGGCAGCTCATACGAGCCTGTCATGCCCCTGGGTGATTCAGCTGGTCTTGTCTTCTCTCGTCCTGGCGCATCCTTTCCTTTCCTTTCCTTTCCTTTCCTTTCCTTTCCTTTGCTTTCCTTTGCTTTCCTTTCCTTTCCTTTCCTTTCCTTTCCTTTCCTTTCCTTTCCTTTCCTTTCCTTTCCTTTCCTTCCTTCCTTCCTTCATTCCTTCCTTCCTTCATTCATTTATTTATTTATAATTCGATTTATATCACCGCTCCATCTCTCCTTAGGGGGACTCTGGGTGGTTTCCTTTCCTTTCCTTTCCTTTCCTTTCCTTTCCTTTCCTTTCCTTTCCTTTCCTTTCCTTTCCTTTCCTTTCCATTCATTCATTCATTCATTCATTCATTCATTCATTCATTCATTTATAATTCGATTTATATCACTGCTCCATCTCCCCTTAGGGAGACTCTGGGTGGTTTCCTTTCCTTTCCTTTCCTTTCCTTTCCTTTCCTTTCCTTTCCTTTCCTTTCCTTTCCTTTCCTTTCCTTTCCTTTCCTTTCCTCTCCTCTCCTCTCCTCTCCTCTCCTCTCCTCTCCTCTCCTCTCCTCTCCTTTCCTGCCCCGTCAAGCGCGAATGGGATACCACTGAGCTCCAGATAATTGGTTACTGCCGAAAAGACACACTCAGTCTTTCTCTCCAAAGTTTTAACAGGGGGTGCAGAGTTTCATTCTAGAATGCACACAGTCCTGACTTTAAAAGACGATTTCGACGGAGAATTATAAAAAAAGGAGAAGGGCAGGTGGATACCCGAAAGCGTCGAGTAACGTTTAAATGGTCGGACGATAGTAGAAGGGCCGGTGGGACTCCATCCGGTTTGATTATCTTCCCGCTTGTCCGCCACTCCTGTATTTATCCTGCACCACTAATATGTTTTCCAGAAGATCCCCATTTCGCACAAAGTGATCGAAAAGAGGAGGAGGGACCGGATCAACCGCTGTCTAACCGAGCTCGGGAAAACCGTGCCCATGGCTTTGGCCAAACAGGTACGTGCGCCGCGCGTTCCCCAGCAAGACACTCCCGGGAGCTTTGCGCCTTCCCAGAGAAAAAACGCAGCAAGCGACACGGGTGGCGGGTGCCGCTTTTTGCCTCGAGTGCTCGACGGGGAAACCTGGCGATCGCCATTCGCAGTGGGAAGCGGGGTTGAGGCGCCTTAGGGAAGGAAGGGGTCGGCCTTTCCGTTCCGTGCCGCGGCCAGGTTTTTTCCTTCTGTTCCTTCGCGCCGGATTCGACTTCTCCTGAAATGTTGCTCTTGGCTCCTTGCAGAGTTCCGGCAAGCTAGAGAAAGCAGAGATCCTGGAGATGACGGTGCAGTACCTGAGGGCGCTGCACTCCGCGGATTTCCCTCGGGGAAGAGAAAAGGGTAGGCGCGCTCTCCGCGGGCGGTGCGTCCCGGCGCTGGGCAGACAGGAGGCGGGCCGGGCGGCCGGCGCAGAAGGCGATGCTGGTGGATTTGGGGGAAAGCTTGCCGAGCGCCCTAGGTCGAAATGAGGCTGAGGCAGCGCGTCATGAGAACACCACCTTAGATTCAGCTAATCTAATCTCTAAAATGCCAGAAGACTATTCCTCTTACCACAGATTATACTTGCTACCCCTCTGGAATGAAATGCGCACCTTTGCCTTGCTAGGGCCAGCCCCAAACATTTTGCTGCCTGATGTGAAGAACCAGATCGCCCTTCCCCGCCTTTCTCTGACCACATGACTCTTAGGTGACAGTAGCTGGGTTCACATGCCACAGCATCACCGCTTGTTTTACCTTGGTTTATTGACAAGCCATTATAGACTTTTTCACTTAGAATGCTTAGCAATAAGCCAGGATTTACAAAGTTCAAAGGCTTGCTTTGCATATTAGAGTCCCCTTGTGGGGGGAGATGGGCGGTGATATAAATTGAAAACTAACTAACTAACTAACTAACTAAATAAATAAATAAATAAATAAATAAATAAATAAATATTATTTTAACTCCAAACCACCACCCTCCATCCCCAAACACCATCATGGTTTCGTGGGATAGGAGAATGCAGCCTGTGTCCTCCATCACACCTGAGAATAGCAAATTCAAGACTGTGAAAAGCTGCTGCAGGCTCTGAGGGGCTGGGGGAGGAGCGGCTTCATCTTAACCCCTCCCCAGTCCCACCTTTAGCATTTGCTCCTGGCTGGGGTGTCCTGAAGGATTCCAGTGGATGAAAGAATAAATGAACAAGCCTTTTGCATGAGTAACATTGCCATTATTTTGTTAGAATGGTTAAGTATCGTTTTAAAGGTTTGATAAATTAATAGAATGGGGTCAATCCATGAGGTGAGAGGCAGTTCATTCCGGATTGCTGAGCGCAGAAGGCAGGTTAATGGTAGAGAACATGGTTATTAAATCAAGCTGCGCATGTGAGATTCTGCAATTGGACATTGGTGGAGGCAAAGACAGTGTGGTCAGCTAGATGGGTATTTGGTTGGATCCAGCATTTGTTAAATGTCTAATAATCTAGGTTAATGAGAGCCAGTTTGGTGGTTAAGGCACCAGGCTAGAAACCGGAAGATTGTGAGTTCTAGTCCTGCCTTTGGCACAAAGCCAGCTGGGTGACCTTGGGCCAGCCACTCTCTCTCGGCCCTAAGAAGGAGGCAATGGCAAACCACTTCTGAAAAACCTTGCCAAGAAAACTGCAGGGACTTGTCCAGGCAGTTGCTGAGAATCAGACACAATTGAACGGAAAAAAAAAATCTAGGTTAAATAAATACGTGTCTATTCATCCATTTTAAATAGACTAAAATAAAGCCTTTTGAGATTAATAATAATAAAAGTTTTATGGTGGTACAAACTTCTAGGGACTACAGCAGTTGTCACTTGGTCAACTCTGTGATGTGTTAACCCTCAGTAGATGCATATTTTGTGCATGTATACACACATGGGTATGCATTTCCTATATACAGTACACATAGTTACAGGGTGTGTGTGGCTAGTACAGTATGACATTGCTGATTGAACAGTTATTTTAAATGTTGATTAATTCTGTCTTCTTGAGGATCTAAATGTGTTCGTCTACAACTTCTATCTTTCCAGATGGCTTGTAGGAGTTGTCGTCCACACATCTGGAAAAAAAAACATGTTGGGAAAGTCTGGGACCGACGTAGATTGAGATTAATGCTTGTATAAGTGGTATAAACTGTCCATTAAGAGGATCTGGAGTGAGGCTTTTTCATCTAATAATCCGCTGTGTGGTTGTAATTTCTGACTCTGCTGGGTACTCATTCAATGTCATTGTCCTTCACACTGCCTTCCATAGATACCTTTCTTAATACTTAGTTAACTAACTTGGAGGCCTCCCATATGGCATCATTTGGATACTGTCAGTTTCAGAAATTAGCCTATTAAGTAAAAAAGAAAAAAAAAAGTTTTTGCTAATTTATCTGCTACAAATGCAAAGAATTATACTGAAATACGAAGCCCATAAATATAAAACCATAAATCCCCAAAGCCAAGCATATAATGCTCTGTGTTTCTTTCTTTCTAGCAGAACTTCTAGCTGAATTTGCCAACTACTTTTATTACGGCTATCATGAATGCATGAAGAACCTCGTCCACTACCTGACCACAGTAGAGAGAATGGAGACCAAAGATACCAAGTATGCCCGGATCCTGGCTTTCTTGCAATCCAAAGCTCACTTTATCACGGAACCTATCTTTACTTCATTGGGATCTCTTCCAGAGCCAGACTTTTCCTACCAGCTTCCCCCAGCTCCAGACTGCTTGGGTCAAGGCACTAATGACCCTGTTTTCTCACAGGGGTCTGGGCATGGTCCCTTCTCCTGGCATGGCGCCACCAGAAACCCCACCATTCCTTACATTCCCAATACTGCTATGCCCCTCACTAGTCCAGGACAGCAGCGCAACACTTTCTTGCCATCAGTACAAGGTCTGGACCGCCACTACCTCAACCTGATTGGCCATTCACACCCCAACACATTTAGCCTGCCTCCCGGCCAACATCCGTCTGTGCTGTAGCCTACATCTGGGATGTCCAGTTTGTTATCCAAAGAGGGCTCCCATGTCTTTCATGGCTGAACAGAGAACTGGATGGCTTGTTCCGACATGTTATTCCTGAAGGCAAAGAACATCCTTAAGCCCATTAGTCATCTGAAGAGAATATGTTACCTCACACCACAAAGGTCCTCCCATAACTGTAGACAGACATGTAACTAATGGTGGGGAAAGAATAAAGATGAACTGCTGGGGGAAGAAGGTATGTGTGCCTAAGATGTCTTTATTCATTCTTCTATTACCCAGCTCTCCTAAATGTTTGCTCCAATAGTATATTGTCTGCCTTCTGAAAGAACATCAACAAAGCTGCAGAGAGCTGTGCTGCTGTTAAGGAAGAGAGAGGGAAGATGCCTGCGCTGAATGAGTATATCTACCAACCTACTCATGAAAGTCAATGGCGTTTTCAATCAATGGAACTACAGTACTGTGTTCTTTGAGGTGAAATGGGAAAACTTCAGCACGTTATTTTATGGTCCATTCTGCTAATGCAGGTGGTGCTCAGTTGAGAGTACACCCCCCATGCCCCTACAAAATTGTGGATTCAGAAGCCAAACCAGTTAATAATCAGATTGGCTCCCACCCTTGAGGAGAAGAAAAACCCCATGGAATTAAATTTCAGTGCCTGGGGTGAATTCACCACAGTCAGTTTAATATGAACGCAACTTGGATGTAGCACTGACATGCAGGTATTTTACTACAGCCCAATTAACACGCTTGTACAGATCTTACGCAGTTGCAGGTGAAGCTGCACAGGTAGCTGGTTTGCTCATGGTCCAGGTTAAGATCATTTGGAGGCATCGGTATAATGTTTTTCATATTCAGGCAGGTTATTGACCTCTCTAGCACACTGCCAGAGGCTGAACTTAGGACATTCTCATACAGAGCCTATGAGGTATAGTAGAAGGATGAGCACACATGGAACCTGTGGGATTTTTGTTATTTTCTTCTTGTAGAAAGTGCAAAACAGTGGCTTTTAAAAAGTGCTGGACTTTCACCTAGAATTAATGAAAAGACTGTATGCATCTCTGCTAAGGGTTGTTACTACAAGCCTTGAGCTCACAAATTATTCACACAAAACTTTCCAATGCATTTTCTTGGTGGTAGATAGGGGTGATGAAAAGAAATGGTTGCTGCTATTCCTGAACACTTAGAAACCTGAATACTTTGGTCTTCTACTACAAACTGCTTAGGGATCTAGCTTCTGCCCCTCAGCAGACTAGTGATGATGGCCCTATTCACAATGAACATCATTCAGTGGCCTGTTAGAACCAGTGAATGGAGCAGAGCTTAACGTTGTGTAAACTCGTGCACAGAAAAAGGAATATTGTTTAAAAACACAGCCTGTGAGCACGTTAGAGAGATTCAGGTTCTTATTCTTACACTTTTAGCCCACCCAAGCATAAAGAAACACACACTTAGACATTGCAGGTACAAAAAGTAAGTATAAAAGAGTTCTTACATTTATTCGGTCCAGGTACAGCCATTTCAGTAGAAAATTGGTTTCAGTTCTTTCTGTTCCCTAAACTATACCTCTGGCCCTGTTTGCTGCCAGAGGCTGCGAGGAGAAAGGGGGCTTGAGGCCTTGGCATGGCCTTTCCATGGAGGGAGCTCAGGCACGATGGAGGAAAATCAGAGAGAAGAGTAAGTGGGAGGGGCAACAAGCAGCTTCCTCTAGAACAGGGCTTTCCAAAGTTTTCCCGCGGCGACAAACCAACCGCCGTTGGTGTGTCACCGCGGGAAAACCCGGAAGTGCCGCTTTTGCGGCAGCGTGCAAAAACCCGGAAGCGCTGCTGCCGCTTTCGGGTTTTTGCGCGCCACCGTTGGTGTGTCGCCACGGGAAAACCCGGAAGTGCTGATGATGATCAGCGCTTCCGGGTTGTGTAGCGACATACCAGACTGTGTGTGGCGACACACTTTTGTGTCGCGACACACAGTTTGGAAAGCTCTGCTCTAGAAGCACAGAGTTTGCCTCCTAGAGCAATCACCCATATGCTATGAGGCATACTTGATTTGCCAGATTCCAACACACACAGCATGTTTTAAGTGTGTTAAATAGATCTATTATATGAACATTCTAGCCTAGTCAACATTGGGGGTAAAGCTATGGAGCCTTCCTGGTCAGCCACAACATGGAAACAGAGAAGAGACAATTAATACAGTGGCAATCCTCCTTCTCTGTTGCCAAAACAGACAAAATCCTAGAGTAATCCTGCAAAAAAAAAAAAAAAAGGCTTCCCAAGAATTTGTTTTTATGTTTTAACCCCCATGGCCACATGGAGAGGGAATAGGAAACCGAAAGAAGGTGCTGGTGGAGGTAACCCTCTCATGCCTATCCCCCAATTGGGCTGTTACAGATTTTTAAACCTTTTCTCTTCTGAAGAGGGGAAAAAAAGAAGGAACTGGCAATCTCCTACCTCCACTGCAGTGACTAGGAACTAGGAAGACTTTGACAACTGTCTCTCTGGTTAACTGGGTCACCCTGGATCGTGCTGCAGTATATTAGATGAGAGGCTGACTTGGCTAGCTGTGTTGTACAAATACATCTAGAGCTGTGATTGGTCTGGTTTTGTGGAGCAGCCTTACAATCAAACTTTAAGAAAAATTACTCTAACATTGACCATAAAGAAAACTTGGCCAAAAGAATATTATCTTGGATGTCAACATCTATCCGTTGAACAAAATACAAGGCACATTTACACCAAGCCCATTGAATAAATAAAGATGGAAATTTTCATGGTATTATAAAAGCCTTTCCCAACTTGTGATAACATCCCAATCAGCATAATCATTTTATACTTTTTTATTTAAAAAGAGGAATATCAGTGTTATAAAAAAAGTATAAAATGATTATGCTTATTATGATGATGATGATTAATCCATTGATTTTTTATAACACTGATATTCCTCTTTTCTCAAGGAGATCAAGAGGCTGTCCACTGTCCTCACTTTGTTTTAAACTTCATAATAGGGGTAGGTTAGCCTAGAAATGTGACTGACCAATAAGTATTTTACAGCAGGGGTACCCAACCTTTTTGGCACCAGGGACCGGTCATGGAAGACAATTTTTCCACGGATCGGCGGGGGCAGGGTTTGCAGGCGGGAGCCAATTGAGTGGACCGGGGGGCGGGGTTTGCAGGCGGGAGCCAATCGCACGGATGGGGGGGGCAGGGTTTGCAGGCAGGAGCCAATCGCACAGACCACCACTGCTCACCTGCTGTGCGGCCCACATCCTAACAGGCGGCAGCCCACAGGTTGGAGACCTCTGTTTTACAGGATATATTTTACATTGGTTTAGTGTGCTTTGTTCCATACTGGAGAAATCTTGCAATAACGTCTCATTTTCTTGCACAAATAGATTTTTAAAAAGTTCTTAAAACTAGTTAAAGAGACAACACACTTTTATTTTAGTGATTCACATGTGGGAAAACAACTAAAGTTAAATGAATTTTCACCTAAAATATAGCAATAATGTGTAAAAATAATTAAATTTTTATCAATAAATAAAAACAAGGTTCATCCATCTTTTCCTTTCCCTCAGATATTCCTATATTTTAGTATCCTTATCGCTCTAATACTTCACATTGTGCTTAACTTTTCTGTGTTCTTGAGTGATAAATTACTATTGATGGGATATAGAAAACTGTAGAGAACCTTTTACTATATATATCCTTGTATGTATCCATATTTTACTTTGGCTAGTATGATTTGCAGTTCTGGATTAGTTCTTGGAAAGTAGATTAACTTATTCCATTTTGTTCTGCAGGCTTAAGAAGATCTGAGCTATATTGTTTACTGAGGTCATGAAATAGGTTGACCCGCAGTTTGTGAACCAACAATTCCATTATCCTGAGACAAACAAAAAAAGATACTCGTTGCAATTGTGTATAACATATAGCATATTTTTCTTCTTTAAACTGTAAACACAGAAAAAAAAAACCTGGTGTGAGAGATGACTTAAAAGAGGTCACATTACTTGACAATTTGAGGAAAAGGAGAGAAGTAACAGCCAGTTTTGATAAGATGTCCTTTATGATTCCAAATCCATATTATGAGCATTGTAAGAAAATAGCTCTTACTAAACGTCCACAGGATAAAATCCATGTGGTAGTGAAAGAATGGCTGGTGTCTATTATTGAAAAACATGTCTTACACTAATTTTCTTCATCTCTTGAGATAGAATATGAAGAAAAAGTCTTTGACTATTTTTCTCTCTCCCAGCACTAAGCCGTTCAGCTCTCCTTTGGCACTGAAGCATTACGGACACACTGTTACCCTGGAAATATAAATTATTATTAATTTATTCAACATTTTGACTACTGTTAACCAAATTAGACCAAAACTCTCCCCCCTTCCTAACTTTTCTTTGCTCAATATTCTTTCTAGGATTAGCCCAAGGCCACCACAGTCAAACCCGAGGTCATTTACATATAATTTTGCAAACCTGCAGTAGCCCAAGACGGTCTTTGTGTCTCAAAGGTTGCTGCTATTCTTGAATCTCTCTCTCATTCTCCCCTCCCCTCCCCTCCCCATTTCATTTAACAGAGGAGGATAACCTCGGCTTTAGATTTACAATGGCCTTCGGATAAAATGTTGTCCCCTTGTCCCGCCTCAATCTTTCCTTGCCTCTGCATTTCCTGGCTTCATCACATTTTAGCACCAAGTCTCTCCTCATTTCTGTGCTCATTTACAAAGATCTACAGTCTGAGGTAGTCTTAATTTCTTTTCCAGACAGTGAGAAATATTTTTTTTTGGAGAAAGAAGGTATAAATATGTTTTGAGGCAAATTTTCCTCTGCGTTCCCCCCCCCCCAATGCCTGAATAGCAGATTTTCTTCTTTCTGACATGCTCTCCTTTAAAGTGAGTTATGTAGTGCCTCCAACAAAACACGAGAGCAAACTTCCCAGAAGTTTGGGCTGGAGGTGATCCATTGTAGTGTCTGAGAAACCCCTTGTTTCTTGGGCTTCATCCTTGGTTGGGCAAGAATAAAAATAATCATCCCCATGAAATCAAGGGTTCTGTCTGCACAAGGGAGTAAGGAACAATGCTAGGCCTCAGTCTCCTTGAATCTGTCTTAGCGGCTAGAAGACCCTTGCAACCCAGCCAGGGACCGTCCGCTGCCGCCTTCTTAATACAGAGGTCACCTGTGCTTTCAAGCGTTATTGAACGAACAACCAATCCCCCCCCATGCGCCCCTCATGGCTACAACTTCACCCGCCTGCCTGCGTTAACCTCAGACGACGCAAAATGGCAAGCTGGGATGGTGGCTGTTGCAGACATGGCTCAAAGATATCCATGAATAATAAAAGGATGACATGGATTCCCAGAGAAAAACATCTGAGGAAACAGGAGGGAGTTAACAGATCATAATCAGACACCCTGGAAAAAGGAACGTGTGGTATACTTTGAAAACCATCAGCTGGTTGGTAGACCTTCTAACTCTAGCCCCCTCCATAGCAAATACTTGGTAAGGAACCAGCTGATATTCCAAGAAAAGAGACTTCCATCCCGCTCTGCACATCTGGGCATGCAAGACAGCATCCCTGCTTTTGTCTCCCATTTATTCAGCAGCTGATGATTCACTGCTCTGTGTGTGAAACCACCTGGTTGAAAAGCCCAGTGGCGATATGATGATGTGCAGGTTCTTTCTGTGCTGAAACATTTCATACAAGCACAGTTGTATGTGATGGCACCATTTCTTTATTTATCTCCTGCCTGTCCTACAGGATCGTAAGTTCTGCCTCCTACTGTATTTTCCTCCCATTCACCCACAACTCTGTGAGGTAGGATGGGCTGAGAGAAACAGACCGGTACAAAATCACCCAGGGAGCTTCCATGGCTGAGAAGAGACCTGAACCTGCATCTCCCCAATGTCAATCTAACACCTTAACTGCTACACAGTAATGATGGTAGAGTTGTCAGATACAGATTTGCAAGTCTCAACCCGCCCATGAACTCAGGGCTCAGTAACCTATGATTTGCCTAACCACGATTTAATAAATAAACCACAATGAGCTGGGTCAACCTACCCTACATTAGAAATATTCATTACAGATCAGACTGTTTATTTACATCAAACCCAAAAAATACTAAGGTGTAACACTGTTTGGGTTTGATTTAGCATAGTATCTTAACTGAAATACTAACTGGGTTCACACTTTATATCAAGCCATGGTTTGGCTGAATAAACCACAATTAAGCAGGTTCACACAACATGCTAAGTCATAAATAATGATTTAAAAACTTAACCAACCAACACGTTAAGCTAAAATGAAACAGTTGTACCGTATATTGACCTTAGGGTAAAACATGAATCCTGCCATTATCAGGGATATTTCTCGTCACTTAGGAATCACTTATATGGCTAGGTGACCTTGGGCCAGTCCATGTCTCTCAGCCCTAGGAAGGAGCCAATGGCAAACCAGGACAATGAGAGTTCTAGTCCCGCCTTAGGCATGAAAGCCTGCTGGGTGACCTTGGGCCAGTCACTCTCTCTCAGCCCAACTCACCTCACAGGGTTGTTGCTGTGGGGAAAATAGGAGGAGGAAGGAGTACTAGGTATGTTCGGCGCCTTGAGTTATTTATAAAAATAATAAAGGCAGGATAATAAATAAATAAATAAATAAATAAATAAATAAATAAATAAATAAATAAAATATAATGACACATGTGATTTACTTGCCTCATCCATGGATGTCCATCTGTAGACCTTGCTAGAACTACTTCAACCAGCCTTGAATTTGAACGGTTCAAGTATGATGGAAAATACTGTCTCCTTGCTCATTTTAAAGTATATTTCAACTGCCATCTTCATTTCTCACAGCAAAATATTTTGGGACAGCCCAAACTCTAGAATAGAGCTTTCCAAACTTTTCATGTTGGTGACACACTTTTTAGACATGCATCATTTCACGACACACTCTTACAGCAGGGCATCATTTCGCGACACACCCTTACAGCAGGGCACAAGGCAGGCACTAGGACCTGCACGGAACCCTGGCAGGGCTCGGAGGCAGCAGCAGCTGCGACACACCCAGACACTGCAGCCGACACACTAACGTGTCCCAACACACAGTTTGGAAAGCTCTGCTCTAGAAGCACAGCCACAGAGCCAGCCTCTATATTGGGAACAAACATTTTCAACTATAAAAATTTTGAGGTGTGTAGAAGAAATGATGGACCTAAAGCATAATGCAAAATGCTTTATGGTTATCTGTATGCATCCCTTGGCTATCTTTGTAACATGATAGAAGTCCCTTATTTATTTAATCAATTTGTTAGTTCTTCAAGCTTGCATTAGCCCTTCCAAACTGCTAGAAAGAAAAGCCCTTCTGAGTAGATGCAAATTTGGGGATATCATGTTAAGCGTACATTGTGAAAGGCATTCTGAGTGGGGTGAAGGGAAGTGGGAGTGAAGGAAGATCTGTTGCAAACAATAGATATACAAACCCCAGGACCTTGGAAGCCCCATAAATAGGATGCCAAGCGTCTATGGATCAAGGGTGCAGAAGCAAGAAGACTGCAATTTGTGTATCTGAAGCTGATCCCCAAAGTGGAAAGGTTGTGGGCATTGCAAGAAATCCTCCCATGGAAAACAGACTGCTTCATGGGCTTCAGGACAGCAATAACATTATAATAACAACATAATGCAACAGTAATGTAATAGGCTTCAAAGGAAAAACACATTTTCATATTGGAAAAATGCCATGCAAAGGTGGAAGATACATTGAGGCACTTCCAGTAAGTGAGATATTCTGTTACAGACCAGAATATATAGACTCTACCTGGGCACAGAGATTTCACTTCTGTCTGTGCTCCTGCCCTCTGAAGATGCTGGCCACAGATGCTGGTGAAACGTTAGGAACCACAACTTCCAGAACACGGCCACACAGCCCGGAAGACCCACAACAGCCATATGTTTTCCTACTTTGTCTGCCATATGTACAGGCTTTGCTGATGGGTTTGGGAAGGTACAAACCTAGACATTGCCCTCCCCCACTTTGGATTTTGTGATTGCACAACCAATGTAACCCAGCTTCCTGCAAAAAATACTATCCATTGTAAAATGCAGTTAGCCTGTCTGAAGGAATTTACTGAAAAGAACTTATAGGAATGCTGTATTCTCCCCCAGTGATCTTGCCTTTTCTGTCAAGAAGAATGCTCCCTACACGTGGACAGGCTCCTGAACACCTTAGCCCAGTGCTTTCCAATCTGCCCCCGTTGGCGACACACCAGCGGCGGCGGCGGCGCGGGGGTGCGCGCGGGGGCGTGCACGGTGGTGGTGCGGGGAGGGCGCGGGGAGGGCGTGGGGCGGCAGCAGTGTGTACGGCGGCGGCCTCCGCTAAAACACGGAAGCGCTGATGGCACACCGCTGCCGTGCACGCCCCCGCCGCCGCTTCCGGGTTGTGTGGCGACACACCAAACTGTGTGTTGCGACACACTAAAGTGTTGCGACACACAGTTTGGAAAGCTGTGCCTTAGCCATTAGAGATCGCTATCCTCTTCCGATTACTTCTGAATAATTGCAGAATACATGTTCTTTACCAAATTGGGCCTCAGTGGACTTCAATCAGATTTACATGAAAGAGAGGCATGGATACTGAACGTCACTTGACTGTCATTGTAAGGGCTAAAATTGGCAAGGTGGGAACTAAGGTCAGAGAGAATCATCATGTAAACACAGAACAGATGTCAACCTTCAAATCAGGGGAAATAATGGCTAAGAATCCATTAATTCAAAAATATTGAATTCTGTGTTCTGCCTTGGATTGATCTTTCAGGCATACAGTACATAACTTATTTTGTATTTAGAATGAAAGCTACTTATTTAATCATACCATGTCCTTGAAGCTTCTGTAGCTAGGCGCTGGCTACAGATTCTGGAGAAAGATTTATTGCCAGGTGTGGTATGAAGTCTGACAGTCACAAAATATACAGCATTGAATATACAGCAATGCCAAGCATGGGAGGGAATGCTGCAAGCGAATGATTAAAGCTAGTAACCTAGTCTTCATCTTCTCTGTCTCTCTCTCTCTCTCTGCCTTCAAGTCAGTGCTTATTATTAATATTTATTTTTTAAGTGCAGAGTTGCAGAAGCTTGATAGAGAGAGATCAAAAAAACAAACTTTTGCAGTAAAAATATAGTTGCATTTATTCAAAACAATGGAACATATTTACAGGAATCTGTTTCACCTCAGAGAGGCACACAGGCAGAAAACAACTTACATCTGAATAGGTTGAGATAAGCATGTTGTTTATTCGTTCAGTCGTTTCCGACTCTTCGTGACTTCATGGACCAGTCCACGCCAGAGCTTTCTGTCGGCCGTCACCATTCCCAGCTCCCCAATGGTTGAGTCCGTCACCTCCAGAATACCATCCATCCATCTTGCCCTTGGTCGGCCCCTCTTCCTTTTGCCTTCCACTTTCCCTAGCATCAGCTTCTTCTCCAGGGTATCCTGTCTTCTCATTATGTGGCCAAAGTACTTCAGTTTTGCCTTTAATATCATTCCCTCAAGTGAGCAGTCTGGCTTGATTTCCTGGAGTATGGACTGGTTTGATCTTCTTGCAGTCCAAGGCACTCTCAGAATTTTCCTCCAACACCACAGTTCAAAAGCATCTATCTTCCTTCGCTCAGCCTTCCTTATGGTCCAGCTCTCACAGCCATAGGTTACTACAGGGAATACCATTGCTTTAACTATGCGGACCTTTGTTGTCAGTGTGATGTCTCTGCTCTTAACTATTTTATCAAGATTTGCCATTGCTCTCCTCCCAAGAAGTAGACAGTCTTCTGATTTCCTGGCTGCAGTCAGCGTCTGCAGTAATCTTTGCACCTAGAAATACAAAGTCTGTCACTGCCTCCACTTTTTCTCCCTCTATTTGCCAGTCATCAATCAAGCTCGTTGCCATAATCTTGGTTTTTTTGAGGTTTAACTGCAACCCAGCTTTTGCACTTTCTTCTTTCACCTTCGTCATAAGGCTCCTCAACTCCTCCTCGCTTTCAGCCATCAAAGTGGTATCATCTGCATATCTGAGATTGTTAATGTTTCTTCCAGCTATTTTAACTCCAGCCTTGGATTCCTCAAGCCCAGCATGTTGCATGATGTGTTCTGCGTACAGGTTGAATAGGTAGGGTGAGAGTATACAACCCTGCCGTACTCCTTTCCCAATCTTAAACCAGTCCGTTGTTCCGTGCTCTGTTCTTACCGTTGCTACTTGGTCGTTATACAGATTCCTCAGGAGGCAGACAAGATGACTTGGTATCCCCATACCACCAAGAACTTGCCACAATTTGTTATGATCCACACAGTCAAAAGCTTTAGAATAGTCAATAAAACAGAAATAGATGTTTTTCTGAAATTCCCTGGCTTTCTCCATTATCCAGCGGATATTGGCAATTTGGTCTCTAGTTCCTCTGCCTTTTCTAAACCCAGCTTGTACATCTGGCAATTCTCGCTCCATGAATTGCTGGAGTCTACCTTGCAAGATCTTGAGCATTACCTTACTGGCATGTGAAATAAGTGCCACTGTTCGATAGTTTGAACATTCTTTAGTGCTTCCCTTTTTTGGTATGGGGATATAAGTGGATTTTTTCCAATCTGATGGCCATTCTTGTGTTTTCCAAATTTGCTGGCATATGGCATGCATCACCTTGACAGCATCATCTTGCAAGATTTTAAACAGTTCAGCTGGGATACCATCGTCTCCTGCTGTCTTGTTATTAGCAATGCTTCTTAAGGCCCATTCAACCTCACTCTTCAGGATGTCTGGCTCTAACTCACTGACCACACCGTCAAAGCTATCTCCAATATTATTATCCTTCCTATACAGATCTTCCGTATATTCTTGCCACCTTTTCTTGATCTCTTCTGCTTCTGTTAGGTCCTTACCATCTTTGTTTTTGATCATACCCATTTTTGCCTGGAATTTACCTCCGATGTTTCTAATTTTCTGGAAGAGGTCTCTTGTCCTTCCTATTCTATTGTCTTCTTCCACTTCCGCACATTGCTTGTTTAAAAATAATTCCTTATCTCTTCTGGCTAACCTCTGGAATTTTGCATTTAATTGGGCATATCTCCCCCTATCACTGTTGCCTTTTGCTTTCCTTCTTTCTTGGGCTACTTCCAGTGTTTCAGCAGACAGCCATCTTGCCTTCTTGGTTTTCTTTTTCTTTGGGACGTTTTTTGTTGCCGCCTCCTGAACAATGTTGTGAACTTCTGTCCATAGTTCTTCTGGGACCCTATCTACTAAATCTAATCCCTTAAATCTATTCTTCACCTCCACTGCATATTCCTTAGGAATATTAATGAGCTCATATCTAACTGATCTGTGGGTCTTCCCTATTCTCTTTAGTCTGATTCTAAATTTTGCAATAAGAAGTACGTGATCTGAACTACAGTCAGCTCCAGGTCTTGTTTTTACCGACTGTATAGATGTCCGCCACCTTTGGCTGCAAAGGATGTAGTCAATCTGATTTCGGTGTTGACCATCTGGTGAAGTCCATGTATAAAGTCGTCTTTTAGGTTGTTGGAAGAGAGTGTTTGTTATGCACAGTGAGTTGTCTTGGCAAAATTCTATCAGCCTATGTCCTGCTTCATTTTGTTCTCCCAGACCATGCTTGCCTGTAATTCCAGGTGTCGTCTGACTACCCACCTTAGCATTCCAGTCTCCTGTAATGAAAATAACATCTCTTTTTGGTGTATTATCTAGTAGGTGCTGCAGATCCTCATAGAACTGATCTACTTCTGCTTCTTCAGCATCTGTGGTTGGGGCGTATATTTGGATCACTGTGATGTTAAATGGCTTACCCTGAATTTGAATTGAGATCATTCTATCGTTTTTTGGATTGTATCCAAGCACTGCTTTAGCCACTTTATTATTAATTATGAAGGCTACTCCATTTCTTCTGTGGTCCTCTTGTCCACAGTAGTAGATCTGGTGGTCATCTGATGTGAAGTGGCCCATTCCAGTCCATTTCAGTTCACTGACACCTAAAATGTCTATATTTAATCTTGACATCTCACCAATAACCACATCCAATTTGCCCTGGCTCATAGATCTTACATTCCAGGTTCCTATGGTGTGTTGATCTTTAGAACATCGGATTCGTCGTTCACCACCAGCACCGTCGGCCGCTAGCCGTCCTTTTGGCTTTGAGCTAGCTGCGTCATCACATCTGGGGCTAGTTGAACGTATCCTCTGTTCCTCCCCAGTAGCATTTGACCATCTTCCCACCTGGGAGTCCCATCTTCCGATGGTATACCGACATATCTTTGGTTGTACTGATCCATTTAGTTTTCATGGCAAGAATACTGGGGTGGGTTGCCATTACCTTCCCCAGGGATCGTATTTAGTCTGACCTCTCTGCCACGACCTTCCCGTCTTGGGTGTCCCTTCACGGTTTAGCTCATGGTTTCATTGAGGTGCTCAAGCTCCAGCACCACGACAAGGTAACGATCTCCTTTGCTGGAGGAGATAAGCATAGCCTATGCTTAAACAAAGATCTCTCTTCTATACAAATTAACTTGTTGATAACAAATAATCAGTTGCCAGAGTAATCAATGTGACATGTGACTACCCAGCTCAGCCTAGCTCACAGCTTTCCAAACTGTGTGTCGTGACACTTTAGTGTGTTGCAACACACAGTTTGGTGTGTCGCCACACAACCCGGAAGCGGCGGTGGGGGTGTGTATGGTGGCGGCGGCAGCGGCACGCCATCAGCGCTTCTGCATTTTAGCGGAGGCCGCCACTGCTGCCGCCGCTGTGCACACCGCTGCCGCGCACCCCCCCTGCGCCACCGCCGTGCATGCCCCCACCCCCGCGCGTGCCCCCACGCTGCCGCCGCTGCCGCCATTGGTGTGTCGCCAACAGCGGCAGATTGGAAAGCACTGGCCTAGCTGAAGCAATCATTTCTTTTATGGTAACAAGCAGTTGAGGAATTTGGCTACTAGCAGACTTTTTGGAGCCTTTCAGGTAAGAGAAAAAAAAATAGCTCAGCTTGTCGATTTATTTATTTATTTATTATTCGAATTTATCACCACCCATCTCCACAACAGTAGACTCTGGGTGGTTTACAACATTAATATTAATATTAAAAACCTATACACTTAAAAATACAATATAATAATAAATAGATAAGAATCCAGAGGATGGGAAGATCTTAAAAAAGGAGGGTATTACTTGGCTAACCACCCCCAGGAGGAACTATTACCTCCTCTGTCCCATGCAAGGCGGCAGAACCAGGTCTTTAAAGACTTTCTGAAGGCCAGGAGTGAAGGCGCCTGTCTCACCTCCGGGGGCAAGATATTCCACAAGGCGGGTGCTATCGCAGAGAAGGCAGGTCTCCTGGACCCCGCCAAATGAAATTCCTTAAATTCCTTAAAATGAGGCTTGTCTGAATCTTGTGACCCAGATTCTTTTTAGATCACAAAATAAAAAATACAACAGTGTTGACTCCTGGCAATAACCTGAACAAGTCCCTGCAGTTTTATTGGCAAGATTTCAGAAGTGGTTTGCCACTGCCTTCTTCCTAGGGCTGAGAGAGAGTGACTGGCCCATGGTCACCCAGCGGGCTTTGTGCCTAAGGCGGGACTAGAAACTCTCCTGGTTTCCAGCCTGGTGCCGTAACCACTACACCAAACTGGCTCTCTCATCTTCTCTACTTTACTAAAAAGAACTGTGTGAAAATCTCATTGGACAAAAGCCATGATAATTATCAGCCCATCTGGTAATGACCACAGCCTATGGAAGAATGTGACTTGACGGGCAAAAGGAGTCAATGGTAAAGAGCATGATTTAATGAATGGAATGAAATGATTAAAAAGAAAAGGATGAAATACCTTGAGCAAAGGCCTGTTCCTGTGGAGTCTACTTGATGAAAAGATGCAGGGAAGTAGAGGCCTAGGTTTAATTATGGAAAAAAGGATAACATGTCAGTCAGGAAGTATGAATTGGTGTCATCTAGGTTGTGTTGCGTGCATATGAAAGTTTGCTCCAGAGAATGGTGATAATGGAAAAAGCAGAGATTAATTTGGGGAGAATTGTGCAACATTCTGAATGAATATGATCCAGGGAAAATATATTCTGTTCAGTGACATAAATGGATGGCTGAGAATGAGAAAAGAGAATACATAAAAAGTTATTGGAGTATTTAAAAAATTGAGAATGATTAAGTTTGATGACTGGTGATTTACCTGCTTTAAAAAGTTCTGTTTGTTTCAAATACACGGTTTAAGTCTATTCATATATGCACATTGCAGAGGAACGAATATAAATCAAGAGTGATTGTTTATGATGAACAGTTGAGAGAATTGGTGAAGGATATAAGAATAGTGGGAGATTCTGAATTTGGGACAATGAACTGATGGTGTCAAGGTTGGATCTTGGGAAGAAATGAACAAGGAAGAAAAAAAAAAGGTGTCTTCTCAGTCTTTATTATGGTCATAAACCAGCACAAATAGGACAATAAAAGCAATAAAAACAGTAAAAATAGTATGAACGGTGGATCCCATTTGCCCACCAGATCAGAGTTAAAACGAGTTAGAAATATCAGGCTTGTGTATCCAACAGTGGGCTAAAATACAAGTAGCAATAAAAAATATCCAGAACTGGGTGGGCTGTATCAAAGTTAAAAAACAATGAGGCTAAATTGATACAGTAGCATAACAGAGAACCAAATATAAAACCAAAGTATTTAACTGGCGCTATATTCAGTACGTACCTGTCGAATGTTACAAGCAGCTGCACAAAGTCTTGCCATATTAGCTGTGATGCAGGGACTATCACCCTCTAAGATATGCATAATAACAGTTATTATGCTTTGTAACCACTGTTTATGGTTTAATGTGTGGTAAGAAACCAATCATGTAAAACCAACTCAATAAATCATGGTTAAATAAATCATGGCTTAGCAAGATGAATGAATCTAGACAGGCTGATGTTTTCCATTCTCACAGCATAGGGTTGTATTCTAATTAACTTTGGAATAAAACAAAAATGGTATCTCCCTACCAAGTGAAACACGATAGGCTATGTTCTTGAAAATAAGTTGACTAGAAGGGTGAAAAAATCATTTCTGGGGGACATTGCAGGGGGAGGCACTATCCGTAGCTGGCAATTTTTATCCAGTGCTGGGTTTCGATACATCCATATCAGAATTTATTTCTGTAGCACCCTTACGTTTTTGTACGTAGCTGGTTTTAAGTTACGTTCTTTTAAAAAAAGAAAGGAAAAGAATTTAGGACCCTTGAGCCAAGACCATTTAGAAGCCAAAAGATGCAAGCCGGCCATGTGTTGCAAGCTCAACTTACTGTCTTGCGGGGTTAAAGGGGAGAATGTTCAAATTCATCCAAGACCTGAGAAACTTGACATACGAAAACCTTACATGCATTGCATATAGAAGGCCGAAAGAAAGGTGCCCACTAATGAGGTTTTTTTGCGCTTGGGTGAGCAGAAGGAGCCAGCTTCAGAAGAATAACTGGAAAAAAAAAATTTTTTTTTCCAGAGCTTTTGTCCAGAGAAAGGGCAGGCACTTTCCATCCCTTTTCAGGAAACAAGAGAAAAGGCAGCCTTTGGGGATACTCCATGAGAGATGTGGGTTTTAAGAGCAACCCGGCACATACAGAACTAATCAAGCGAAAACAATAATAAAATTAGCCTGACAGTCAGCCAGCAAGTATCTGAGGACTTTATCAAAAAAAAAAAAGGGGGGGGGGAGTGGGGAGGAATGAAGGAAGAATTAGAAATGAACGAATTCACTCAATGGGAGCCAAGGATCAAATCTGCAAGGTAGCATTGTGCATGGGTGCATGTATATGTGTTGGGGGGATTAAATTATTTATTCATTGTTAATTTATTTATGCTTGTGCAAATGACTTTAGCGGCTGCAGGTGCTAAGAAGCAATTCTGAAAAGGCTCAGTTTTAGCACTAAGGCTAGAATATTGGCCCATTTTGCTCATTATTTTCCTTAAGGCGATCAAAACATTGACTTTTATGTAGGAGATACTGAAGGAAAAACCATATGTGCTAAGTAGATTGGTGCTGAGCCTAGCAACACAAAGTACTTTGTACTTGTATTGAGGAACTGAGTGGAGGGAATGGAGTTTCCCAACCAGCAAATTAGCAAATGAATGCTGATGTCAATATGGAAATAAAAATAAATAAAAATAAAACCTATTTTTCTTAAACAAAGATTGGGAAACACCCATAGTATACATTTTATTAAACCAATAAAACTTCATTTCATGCAAACGTTTCACTCAGATGTGACCTTTTATAAAGGTGACTTGTATATGCCTGAAAGACCTCACTAGAGTTGAGAAAGGAGTTGAGAAAGGAGATGCATTCATTGGTCATTCTTGGGAGGAGAACGTTGCCTCTTTAAGAGGTAAAGTAGCAACGGTCCAGCAGGTTGCCAGGTGCCCTATCCTTAATCATCTGTCTAAAGGCACAAATCAAGAGGCCTGGTTTATTATAGATTTGGCATCAGGATTAGCATTCTACTATATTTACAGGTGGATGCATGCCAATGGATAAAACTATTTTACTTCCCTCCTATGGATATGGAGCCTGAAATGGTCACCTCCTGACCCAGGAGAGCATGCCACAGCATGCCCACAGCATGGGGGTTCTGCATAAGAAGTGACCCTAAGGGCAAGGAAGATGACATCCCAGCATAGAGGGTTGGGGGCACAAGGCAAGACATCACATCTTTAAAATAGCACTAGCCTCACATCATGTTAATGCCTTGCCAGGAAGGAGGTTTGCTGCTTTTGTGCACTTCGGTAAAGGCAGCTGGAAGAATGATCTGCCAAGACAGGCTCTTAATTAAGCACTAGAATGGAATAAAACTGGAAAGAAAGGTGTTAACTGAATATAGCTCACTAAGGCAAATACTAGGCAAGGATACCTTCACTCTGAAGCTACAAAGCAGTTCAATTGCCCTGGAGCTGCAAAGCAGTTAAAAGAGACCAAGGGCTTAAAAGGTAAAGGTAAAGGTTCCCCCCGCACATTTGTGCAGTCGTGTCCGACTCTAGGGGCCGGTGCTCATCTCCGTTTGTTAGCCGAAGAGCCAGCGTTGTCCGAAGACGCTTCCACGGTCATGTGGCTGGCATGACACACGCGGAACGCTGTTACCTACCCACCAACGTGGTACCTATTCATCTACTTGCATTTGCATGCTTTCGAATTGCTAGGTTGGCAAGAGCTGGGGCGAATGCGGGAGCTCACTCCGTCACGCGGGGCTAGGGATTCGAACCTCCGAACTTGCGATCTTCCGATCAACAAGCCTGGCGTCTTACCTGCTGAGCCACCACGCCCCCAAACCACCACCAAGGGCTTACTGTGGTACAAACTTTTCTAGACAACTGTCTGTTTTATCAAGTACAGAAATTACATATTAAACCAATATCAAACTTAAGGGCTCTGTTTAGCTGGCTTTTTCAATCTTCTTGTGGAGAGTTTTTTCTCTTTCTTCTTCCCCTTAAAACTAGCTATCTTCACATATTGACTAGCCATGGTTTTGCCGGTCATAATGTGTGGCCGTGAAAGCTGGATCATCAGGAAGGCTGAAAGAAGAAGCCTCAGTGCCTTTGAACTGTTGTGCTTTAGAAAACTTGAGAATACTTTAGACAGCAAGGAAAAAACATTCAATACCAGAAAAAGGGAAATCAGACCGATCACAGGAAGGACTAATAATGAAACTAAAGCTTAGATATTTTGGACTCATACTGTAAAGAAAGTGCCTTTGGAGAAGACTTTATTTTATTTTTATTTTATTTTTCAGTAACTATTTCTCTTTTTTTATTGCCTTTGATTTTGCCCAGCAATAAAGCCTTCTCCAAAGGCACTTGATTTGAACATATGGGTGGACTGATGGATACGGAGTTGCTGAGTGGAGAGCATTAAAACTTTCATAGTGAATAATTTTGAAAAATTGAGTTATAGTGATGTAGCAGCCAAGATAATATAACTGAGAAAGGGAACGGGAAGAGCAAACAGGAGCTTGCCAGTGGAGTTCAGTGAGAATTTTTAAGGGGGAGATTTTCCTTAACAAATCTTGAAAGTCAACAGTTGTTAGCTTGCTTGAGAGCTAGAGAAGGGAACAAGTAGAAATAAAATCTGTCTAGGAGTGATATCTTAAGTAACAAAAGTGAAGATGGATAGACAGGCGTTTGTGGTCATGACCTGCAGCGTCTGTGGCATATCTGTGTTCTTCCTGAGAACCACTTGCCATATATTTACAGCAAGTGCAAGCTTGAAGAAAAAGGACTGGACCAGTGGTTCACTATACTTTAACTCAGAGCTTTCCAAACTGTGTGTCGCAACACTTTAGTGTGTCGGTTGCAGTGTCTGGGTGTGTCGCGGCTGCTGCTGCCTCCGAACCCTGCCAGGATTCCACGCAGGTCCTAGTGCCTGCCTTGTGCCTTGCTGCCCCCAAACCTACTGTGATTCCGCGCAGGTCCTAGTGCCTGCCTTGTGCCCTGCTGTAAGAGTGTGTCGTGAAATGATGCCCTGCTGTAAGAGTGTGTTGTGAAATGATGCATGTCTAAAAAGTGTCACCAACATGAAAAATTTGGAAAGCTCTAACTAATGTGACAACTTATAGAATGGTAAGATCAAAGAAGAAGACATGACAACAGAGCTAATAAAAGAAGCCATGTTTGAGAAGAAAGACAAAGAAAGGCACAACACCAATGGACAAGAGTGACAACAAAAGCAAGAGATGTACAAGATTACAAGATATTTTGCATTACTGTGCCTCAGAAAGAACCTTCAGGTCCTTGCAGAAGAAATCAAGCTGTGAGCTTTCAAGGGAAGAAGAAGGAACCTGTAGAACAGGAGAAGGGACAGTGGATCTTATCAGAAGTGATGAAGTTCTACACTGCAAGAAGAGAAGAATAATGGTATACAGTGATTCACTAATATGAGAAACGAAAACAAATGTGTGCACTGAATGAATGAAGTGCACTGTGCCAGGAATAAGGATCAGGGATCAACAGAACAACTTTTAAGCCTTATCAAGTCTGATGACAATTTCCCCTTCCTACTAATCAATGTGGGGACCAATGATACTGCAAATAGCCACTACTGAAGAAAAATCAAGCATCCTTCTAATCCACTGAAGAGGACCAGAAAAAGAAAGAAAACTGGATAAACAAATGGTGTTAATAGTAACAATATGCATTGTGGGACCATATCTGAATTATCTGGATAATGAACTCTTGGTGTAAAAGGAGCTGCTCATTTTACAACTAGTAAAAATGTTTGGCTGACACATGGCAAACCCATTCAGGAACTTTGCACTGAATCCGTTGGGAATAAAGACAAAATCCTAAGGAAAGGACCTCAGATAAAAACGTCTGAACTATAAAAGGAAGTGGGATTATTGCTATAATGGGGTCCATTAAATCACTTGATAAAAAAATCAGAAAAACAATTGTCTGTTAATTGAGCATCAAACATTAATGCTCAAAGGAAGTGAAATAAACAAACTGGGGCTAATCTTTTATTAGAGGAAGCAAAAAAATCATTTAAAGGGTTAGATTTAATAAAGATCTGGTGGGATGATTCTCAGATATGAATGTAGAAGGATACAATTTGTTTGAAAATGGGAAGTTGTATTGTATATTAAAAGTATCTATTGTGCAATTGCTCAGAAATTCAAAGGAATAAATGAGCCACTGAATTGCTTCACACATTGTACAAAGTTAAATGTGCTTCCTTGTTTTGGTTTTGTGCAATATATAAACCCAGCCACTCTGGTTTATAAATCATAATTTTTAGCAAGAGAACAAAAAGCGTGGATTTGGTCTCTTAAGTCCCAGCAGCATTTTGGATAAACCTTGAGATGCTCCCTCAGCCCCCATTGTATTTAATGGAAAAATAAAAATATGTGTTTTCTTTTCTCTGCTTTATCTTTATTTTTCAGATTATTTTTCAGAATTTCTTAATGGCTCTATCCACTTTGACTCTTGGTCCTTCTACCATGAGTCCTGGTATCCATTTTTGGAGTACATCCACTGAAACGGCTTATTCCTGATTATGGCTCAGCATTATCTCTACACCAGGTCAATCTGGCTTGTTCAATAAAACCTAGCTAAGTCAAAGCATGGTTTAGCATGATGCACATCCCCAGAGGAAAATTCTGAGAGTGCCTTGGACTGCAAGAAGATCAAACCAGTCCATACTCCAGGAAATAAAGCCAGACTGCTCACTTGAGGGAATGATATTAAAGGCAAAACTGAAGTACTTTGGCCACATAATGAGAAGACAGGATACCCTGGAGAAGATGCTGATGCTAGGGAAAGTGGAAGGCAAAAGGAAGAGGGGCCGACCAAGGGCAAGATGGATGGATGATATTCTGGAGGTGACGGACTCGACCATGGGGGAGCTGGGCGTGGTGACGGCCGACAGGAAGCTCTGGTGTGGGCTGGCCCATGAAGTCACGAAGAGTCGGAAGCGACTGAACGAATAAACAACAACAACAAACATCCCCAGAATATACAGATACCAAATTCCTTCCATTCATAGGTTACCCAGGACTTGGGGCTGCAGTATGTCATTCTGTTCTCCAGAGATAAACAAAACAATCAGAAACAGAATCCAGGAGTTTCTTAAAAAAATAAAAAAACTTCACCGGAACGTTTTAAACTTAAAAAAATAACAACAACAACACAGCCTAGGTATACCATGTTTAGGGTGCAAAAAGTGGGATGACCACAAGATGGCTATGTTCGCCGCCTTGAATTATTTATTAAAAAAATAATAATAAAGGTGGGATAGAAAATAAATAAATAAAGAGACACCAAAACTCTAATTTTAGATTACTGCCTTCTAGTGGTTGTCTAGAGCAATGTTTCTCAACCTTGACAACTTTAAGATGTGTGGACTTCAACTCCCAGGATTTAAAATTCAGGGAGTTAAAGTCCATGCATCTTAAAGTTGCCAAGGTTGAAAAACACTGGTCTAGAGTTTTGTACGCTAGATATGGTATACCTAACACAGGCAGTCTAGTAGCTTATGAGATGGATTCCTGATTTTATTCAGACTGTTCTAGTTGTAATCTATACACTTGCTAATGTTAAGGTCAAATGATTTGGCTTCAGGAGAACACCAACTCTCAACTACAGTACTTTTAATAGACTCGCTATATTTGGTGACAACTTTGGCAGGCTGACGCTGTTGTATCTCAAATTACTCTGTAAAAAAACCAAACAGACAATATATATTCCATACTGTTTGAAAATCATTTTCATTTCTGCTTTGCTCTTTTCCAGAAACCTAGAAAACAAACTGAAAAGAGCAAATATATTTATATTTCAGATAGGAGAAAGAGGCTAAGCATGATACCACCCAGGATCTTTTTTTGACTGTTAAGAGCCTTGAAGAAGAATGATGATTTAACCTCTCTACACCCACTTTCTTTTGACTGCATCCTAGTTAATATATATTTTCTCTCTTTCTCTTTTTTGTCAGCTGAAGCCAGTGATTTAGTAAATAGGAGTGTGTGGGGAAACCCGAACTCTTAAACAATATCTAGGATAATAACTGTTCAGTTGTATTGCCTTAAAGTCTGGATTCATCTGCTAATTTCAATTACTGAAAAATACCTTAGATGGGTCCCTTCTGTAAGGGATCTGGAGAACTCCCCTCTTTTGCCTTTTCAGGGGAAAAAAAAGGCTATTTACATACAACTTGCCTTTGATACTATGACAAATTTCCTTGAATAAGCACAGAGATCGGGTCAGATAAAATGAGTTAATGAATAAGTGTTTTTAAAAAAGCTTCCTGCTTAAACCAAATTTTCCAATTGGATTAGCAAGGAAAGCCTGTTCCTTTGCAAAGTATTGGTGGATCATGCCAAATGTGATGCAGTATTGATTTGACTCAATATTACACGTTCTAGGCTAAAAATTTCCTATTCGCAGAATAATGTATCACTGATCATGTTAAAGAGGAGAGACTGCGCCCTTTTCAGTCTCATTCAAATCATTCATTTCTCCCCATTAATTTTATCATACTGTCTGTAGAAAACAGTGATGTGCAAGTTGTGTTTATAGTTCTCTGTGACACATACAATATGGCACTTTTCCTTTAAAGGCACTTGGTTAATTATGTTATTCTTAATTTAGAAGAAAAGCAATGATATACTTTCAGCTCCCTCTTTTTCTACCGCACATATCTAGATGAGATGATTCAGTGAACAGTTAAATGTATGAATTGAACATACAAATATCCACATGGCTTTGGGACTGTTACCGAGTCAATGAATATGTATTTACTTCTCCCCCCAAAATCTGGTGTATGGCAAGAGAAACAGTATAGCTCAAATGGGTTGCCTGTACTCCATAAACAGATATTTTAATTGTGAAGAGAAGGGGCAAGAAATGACGTTTGTCATTTATTTAGCAGATAAAGGCTCGCACATAGAGCATCATCTGCTTTTCTGTTCAGGGCTGACTTTGTAACCCGTGAATACAGCTGCTGGGACTGGGGTCAAGTGATATGTCACTCTGTCAGATCACACACAGAGAAAGTGGCTCTTCCTGGATTAGAGCTCTACCACATGGTCCTGTGAACAGCTTTCTAAGAAATGTCAGAGCTGTCTATCCCCCGCTTAAACCCTATGTAAAAGGTCTTAGATATCTCAGTCAAAAGCTATTATAGATATAGAGACAATACTGATGCATCCTTGACTGCGGAATTTTAACAGTGGCAAGCCAGATTTCTGTTCTCAGATAATTAACCAGTTCAGAAATGTATTAACATGGAATAATTCCATGAGACATAATATGAGACTCCAATCTCATATTAGCCCACAAGGGCTAAGCATGGAAGAGAAAATAAGCTGCAGCTGAAAGCAAGCTGAGTTCAAACACATAATTTCTGCAGTGTGTTTTTGGTCAGATACTTAACCAAACTCTCTAATCCATTTGAAGCCTAATTTGCTTTTCAGACTTATTGCCAGAGTAATGTGGTGTTTTATTATAAATTAATAATTTGCTTTAAATATTTAAAAATTATTTAAATTAAATAATTTAAATTTTATTATTAATGAGCCATTACAAATTGTATGTTTGAGGAGGTTTATGACAAAGTCCGCCAAAAAAAAAATGGAGCACTTAATATATGTTGAAATAAGAATCAAGTCATCTAACTGATTCCAGATGACAAGATTCCTCTTGTCTAGTAATTCATCTTCATTACTAAAATAAACCGGTTTCATAATGGAGGGAAATGAAATATGGAGTTACCCAAAAGCATGACTAAGTCTGGATGTAGCCCTATTTTTGTTAGTTTTACTTTTGCTTGGGAGTATGTACTCATTCTTACCCTAACTCTTCCACCGACAAAAACGAAAGGTATATAGAAAGCTTTACCAGAATCTAGAGTTTGTACAATCTATCCTTCTAAATTTTGCATGTAAACATTCATACGTCCTGTCTTGTTTCTGCGTCAGACAGATGTGAGCAATGTGTGCATGCACACACACACACTTGCATACCCACAGATACACATTTTAATGCATTTTCTCGTAAAAGATGCATTTGTGTATAAATACAAAGATGTGAATTTCTTGTACACGTTTTGTATGCATAGTCAGTTTGCCTAAATAAGAGACTAACGAAAATCCCCAAGCAGCGCTCATACTCTACAGCAGAGCTTTCCAAACTGTGTGTTGGGACACATTAGTGTGTCAGCTGCAGTGTCTGGGTGTGTCGCGGCTGCTGCTGCCTCGGAGACCTGCCAGGATTCCGTGCAGGTCCTAGTGCACAGCTTTCCAAACTTTTCATGTTGGTGACACACTTTTTAGACATGCATCATTTCGCGACACACTCTTACAGCAGGGCATCATTTCGCGACACACCCTTACAGCAGGGCACAAGGCTAGTGCCTGCCTTGCTGCCTGCAAACCTGCTGTGATTCCGAGCAGCTCCTAGTGCCTGCCTTGTGCCCTGCTGTAAGAGTGTGTC